>JZKD02S2001817.1:0-24350 GCA_000966675.3 Picea glauca | reverse complement strand
AATTATGGGGGGTGTTTTTTAGACTTAGGATATAGTTTTTTTATCCTTTAATTTATTTGTGTTGTTTTTTTTATTTGTTTTTGTTTTAATTTTATTTGTTTTACGTTTTAATTATTATTTGTTTTTAAATTTTATTGTTTTATTTTTTATCAAGTTTGTTTTATTTGTTGTTATATTTTATTGTTATTTTGTTTTTATTCATTTTAATTTATTATTAACATTATTATTATTACACTAACATAATTATTAATTTCAATATACTAACCTAATTACTAATTATTTAAATTATTAATTTAATTAGTTATTAAACTAATCAATATTTCATTTAATTATCTATCCTAGGTTATCTAACTTTGTTTTATTTAGGGAATATTGGTGGGAGAATGATGAGGTGAATGGGATAAATGAAAAAGGGAGTGGGTGGCACAACAATGAATGAAATACTGGAAAGAATGAATGGAGGGGAAAAGTCATTTGAGGAAACCAGGCAAGCCCAGATATTTTTTCATGAGAGCAACAATAGATATAAACTGAATAATCAAACTTCCTATAATTTATAGGACCCTAACAATGGGAGAGTACTCTTACAAATAAGGCATCTGTGCTTTGGATTTCTATGTTTTCCCACCTGATCTCCTTTCACAGCAAATATGAGACCACATCATCGACACTTAAAGTAGTTGCATTATTGGTTATGGCCACAAGCAAACTATCCCATGAGTATGGTAAAGAGTACAATAAACTAATACATTTATCTTCATCAGAAATATTAATATCAATAAACAATAATTGAATTACCATAGTATTGAAGGAGTTCAAATTCTCTATTATCGATTCTCCTTATTTCATCCCTAGGTTGTACAACTTCTTATATAGGAAAATTTTGTTTACCGATAAATTATACTGATACAAATCCCCTAACTTATTCCATAATTCCTTGGCTATATCGTCCCTTGACACATTCAATAATACTGAATTTGAGAGACACAAATGAATTGTTCTCTTTTCCTTCCATTCCAACTATGTCTAATCTTATGTTCACATTCATGTAGGTGCAATACATGGATCTACAATGACCCATTGATATTTTTCTACCAAAATATATTCCATCTCGAGCTTCCATAGCTCAAAAAGTTTCCCATTAAATTTTGCGATCTCTATTTTTGAAGTATTCATCATTTCTTTTCACCATAAGAATTGATACTGCAGAGCTCCCACTGTAATGAGTTTTATCACAAACTTGATACAAACCCTTATCCATAAAGGAACCCCCCTAAATCCAATAATTTCTTTCATACCAGATGTAAATTTTAAACCTTTTACAATAATACAATGCACACATAGATTCTTAACACACACAAAAACAAAAAGCAATTGCAATCACACATATATAGAAAGATTTACCCAAGAAACCCAACCGAGAAAACCAACAACCTATTTTAGAGATGCATCTCTAAATCTATTCATAATCCAACTTCATTTTTTACAATACAATATATAGGATCCTATGACATCTAAAAAACCCATAATCCATTGACCCAAATTATATTACAACCTCAATTCCTTAACCAAAATTAGAAAACAATGGGATGAAATACCATGCACCACTAAATCACCAAAGGAGAAAAACTACCATTGCCAAAGGTTAAATAATTCTAAAAAAACTGCTATAAACCCCCCAAAATGTTTGACCCACAATCCTTAAATTAATATAACACATATCAAACAAAACATCCTTACACAAGCAATTCAGCCCAAAACATACTAGCTCACAAGCCTAAAATATCATATGTACACATACATATATAATTGGTAATAAAACCAGGGGCATTAAAATAGAGGTCCAAGAAGTTTTTTAATAAACACTTGTTTGATTATGTGTAAAGTAGGTTATCAATAGGGAGCTAGTCAGTCGCCAAAATGTAGCATCCAAGATCAATCAAATATATGTTGATCATACTTTAACAAGGTAAATGTTGTAGTAAATTCCATTACTACCATGCAAGCGTATCTAGATAGTTGTACACCAAAATGTGATACTAAATGTAAAATGGACACTCTTGAGAAGTGGGAAATGTTGAAAAATAGGATATAAAATAGAGGAACCAAGTGAGTGAGATGAAAGACAAAATAGTGGGCCATTTCCTAAAAGGATGAGAATATAATTAGAATTGGAGGAAGAGTGAGGGGTTGAAATGATTGAAAGTTAGAAAATGGACGACATAAATGTTGGTAAGTTAATTTTTGGAAAATCTATGATTTCCATTATTTAGATCCCAACAACTAGAAAATCAAATGAAATTGCACAAGATATTCTGAGGTAAAAATATTTATCAGTAAGTGAAAAGGATACTATTTTTTTACTGAGATGGTTATGATTAATAATAAGTCCAAAAAATCAAAGGAAAAACTATTTTCTCAAATGATTCATGAAGGATTAGCACCTCCTAGATTGTTAACTTCAATTAACTATCATAAAGGCACATTTGATATGACCATTTTGTAGCCAAAAGTAGATAATACTAAAGGTGATATTAAACCCCATGATATGATACCACCAAGGTTAAATTATATTTGGATAAAATACCTATGGTTGAAAAGGTAGAATGGCATACGAAAACTGGTAATATAGTATCGAAAGATAAAATACAAGCTACAACTAATGTGAAGAAGCTTAAATGGATGGTGACTAAATTGGAAAATTAGTTGAAGTAGGAGAAAATTGTTAAGAAGGAAAGGTTGGTGAATATTCATAATCCTAAGCACATAGTGATTTCTCTCAGGAAAAATCCAAATGAGGAGGAGTGAGGGAAGACATCATAGGAGAAGTGTTGAGAGAAGATAATTTCTTTTTAAATATGAGATAGATCCATTTGAAAGTACTAGAGATTCTAAAGAAGTCACAGAAAAATATAAGGCCAGACATGGTCAACATAGAACTAAGAATTCATTTAAAGTGGGAGATAGAGTTTGGTTACAGTTGAACAAGGTAATACTACAAGTTCCTAGAAATAATATCAAGGATATGAATCATGGTCCTTTTGAGGTATTGAAGAAGGTGGGAGATAATTCCTATAGACTCATTTTACTCCCATACATGTGTAATTACCCAATAATGAATGTAAAGAATTTGAAACTCTATGAGCCTTCAATGTTGGATCAGGAAGAGGAGGAGGTCATAATTACCATATAGGAATTAATACCATATGGATAGGTAAAGTTGGAAAAATACATATTTATGCATAAGAAGTCCATAACTACAAAACAAGCACAACAAGACCTTTAGTAGATTGGGTTGAAAGGATAACTTTCAGGAAAAACAAAATGACACTCTAGAGAGAAGGTAGAGGAAACATTTCCTCACCTCATTCAGTAAAATATTTTGGGGATCAAAATCCTCCCTAAATGGGGAGGTATGTTCCATATTAGATCATTAAATAATTTTGTATCTATCTATATACTTTATAGGTTGAAAATGTTGGAGGAATTGTCTTGTAGATCCATTTTAGCGAGAGGTCCCAATTCAAAAAATTGGGGTTGGAAACTGTCAGAAATATTTCAGAGCCATTTTGAGGCATCGAATAGTATTTTCTTTTTATCAAAAACCTACTTTAATTGAAGATGACATATCATACATACCAATACCTTTTCAACGAGGAAAGAGTTTCCTCAATCAGAGTTTGTACGTGAAAGTTATGCCTCCCGCAAGTTGAACTATTGTGTTAAACACCATGATACAAGTGGATGTGACATCAACTCCCATAACTCAAACATGTGGGGCTAGCCACATGTGTATTTTCAAGAATATTCTAGAAGGTCTAAACCTTATGACTAATTTAGAGTTGAGAAAGTAAAAAACCTAACCCTAGATGGCTATCGGACTATGTTAAATAATGGGCCACAGGGAGGAAAAGGGGTTCCATTCTTTAGTTTGGTACTTGTTCCATAGCTAAGAAAAAATACATAAGCATTATTTTGAGAACATAATAGAAGAGGGAACACTTATGTAGGAGCCATATAGGCCACAATGTGAAAGGAAACTCCACAGTGAGTTCCTCTCTCTTTGTATTTGAATTTCCATGATTGAATAAAAGAGAGCAGAGCATAGGCCTCAACTCCTAGCTAGGTTTTCTCCTTGTTGATGGGTCCAAATGACCTATTAAGATGGTAAGGGAGAACGCCCGATGGCAGGTCCTGATTAGATCTACTCTTGTTTGGGGTAGCATTTTCGACCAGTATGTGGGTCTGGTTGCCACTAAGAATTAAAATAAGAAAAAGGAAAATACAACAAACTATCCCCCAAAGAATTCAATTTAACTTTAAATATAATCTAAAATGAAATCAAATTAACTAATCTACCTATTTGTAACCTATCTTGCAGGAGAAAAAACTAATTAAATGAATACAATTAAGAGTAGTGTTATTGAAAGAAGAAATAATTCATGTCAATCAATAACACATTTAAAACTTGATGAAATTTCAAATTTGATCACAATTAATTGCAGGTAAAACCTGTAGCATCACTATTGTATTCATCAGAAATCATAATAGTATAAGTAATTCCGAACATAACACATAGAAATAATTCATATGAAAAACATTTAGAAAAAACCCATAATAAACATATTAATAGAGGAGTCCCTAATATGTTGAACAATAGTTATGATCCAAAATTTCTTCTTCTCTTTATATATCTAGAGATAAGAATATCATCTTTCTATAAAACAGGAAAAAGTCCCTTTTTACATTCAATGGTCTTCCTTTTATAAAACAAGGAATACCTTTCGCCTTCTATAACAACCAATAGTTATTATCTCTTCAAATTTCTTATTTTTTCATTAAATGACTTGAATTCCTCATACAATTTTGTAAATGAATATAAAAGCGTTACAAAATAAATTTAAAGAGACTCCTGATTAGTCAATCTCACTCTAAGGTTATTCATGAGTGATATTTATTAAAAAATATCATTGGCTCTTCTCAATTTTACCCTCTTCTGTTATTCATTTTTTTATGGGTGCTTTTGGTTCTAATTTGGTGAATCAAATTATTCCATATTTTTCTTCTCTACTTTATCATTTTATCATTATCTTGTAGGATTAATTTCATTTCCTGGAACTCATGTTATGGTTTCTTGAACATTGCACAGTTTATTCCCCTTCAAATTTGTATCCCTTTTTTATTTGCATTTTTTGGGATCTTTAGCCATTGATCCTACCTGAATGCATCTTCCCACCTATTCTCCTGCTCAAGATATTTATAAAGGGATAGTATGAGCTTGTTTTGGAGTCCCAAATCTCAAGATATGGATTTAAGTCAACTCTCAACAACCATTGATTTTCTCATGGGGATATTTGGACCATTGATCTTTAACTATGAAACAATTATCCCACATGCATTAGTTATATTGAAACTTCATGTTGTATATTGTTTTCCCCTATTAACTTGGATTGTGTGTGAAAATAGAGGTGGTATAGAACCTAGGGCTTGTGTATAAATGTTTGGTCATTAACCATAGTAAATAATAATAATAATAATAATAATAATAATAAAAGGAATAAAAAATTAAATATGTGTGTTTAAAGTTAAAGTTGAAAATAATATTCTAGCTCCTGCAAATCATGATGGAAACTAAAAACAAAAAAAAAATACAATCCAATCCTAAGATTTGTGGGTTGTCAAGATCCTTATAACATGAAAACTCCGGTAAAACTTGTGTGCTAAAAACCTGTAACATGAAAACATGTCCTAGTGTGAAACTCCAAGGGAAATCCCACACATAACATTCCCACAAATAATAAAATAATATATTTCAAAGAGTGGCAAGGCATGCAGGCTCTGATAGGTTTGTAGAATGTGGATAATTCAAGTTTCAAGTCCTTGTGCAGTAAAAACTTGTGACATGAAAACATGTCCTAGTGTGAAACTCCAAGGGAACCCTTGTAATCAATCCACAAGTATTGATTACAAGGCTTTAGGTTGATTTATTAATGAAAATAATGTTTCAAAATAACATTGAAATTTTATATAAGTTTCTGAAAAATATACAGATTACAAAAAGAAAATTTGGAGATCAAAAAGCAAAAGTAGCCAAGTCACAATTATGCACAAATGAGACAGAATAACAATATTATTTATTTCATTTCAAGATATTGAAAGTGTTTTTCTCTTTACAAAACCCATGTGAGGGCATGGACCAAATTCTAATTTAGAGATCCACAATGAACAACATACAAAAGGACTCTGACAAGAAGTAAAAACCAAAATTTATAATCTGGATCAGTTTTCCATAGACTGCTACTAATTTGACTCTGCAAAATATCCTTTATCAGCTATGAAACTCAATCGATAAACAAACAAGTATACATATACTATAAAGGTTGGATCAACACCTCTAAAAAAAGCATCTAAATGATTTGGTTCAGCTTTGAACCTTGTTGTCTACAATAGGACCCTGCTGTCAAAAAGAGAATTAGGCTTTGAATGAACTCAAGAACGAATGAAAAATGAAACTATCTCATGAAATCAAAAGAGAAAACCTTAGTCTTTCTTTCTCCTCCTATTCTCCTCTTATTTCTTCTTCTTATTTAGCTTTTATGCCTTACAAATAAGTTGAAGTATTTCAACTACTTTCTTTAGTTAAGTTAGTTTGACTTAACTAATTTAGTTGAGAAGAAATAATAATAATATTAATATTTAAGAGACTTTATTTAATAATAGCTAGGTAGGTGGGACCCCTTGTGACTCCCTTCTTTTATTCTTTTCAAATTATAAAAATAAAATAAAAAAATGGATAGTCATTTAAACACATGCCACCTTGTAACTCCCTTAAATACCTTCAAAATTTGAATATTTAAATATCAGAAATAATTCAAATCATATCCAAAAATATGTAAATATCCACATAATCCATATTATCCAAAAAAAATATCTTGTTGTCCAAACTTTCTACAGACCAATGTCTTCAACTACTCAATCATAAAAACACATAAATTAAAATCCATACTTTCCACTCTGAGAGGCAATCTTTCTTTTATCATTGTTGTCCCTCTTTGACTTCCTGGAAGTAGTATTTGGTTGATTTGAACCTTGAGGATGTATCTCACTAATAACACGGGAACAATAATCCTTTAGATGCATACAGGAGGACATTTATTTTGAAGAGTCATTTGAAGGAGAGGAAGGAGAGGCATCAAATTTTCCTTTATCTTGCACATGGTGGACATCAGTTTTAAGCCTTTTACTAGCATGAGAGGATTGAATAGGTGAATGAAAATGGGAAATTTGAACATTATGATTTACAGCTGGTGGAGGAGGTAAGGACAAATTGGGCCAACCACGATGGTGAGAGACAACCATATTGACAATATCTTGTCATCCATCATTTGCAGGGACTTTTGGTTGCAAGGACACATGAGGAGGCACATGAATACCATGGATTTTTTTAGGATGAAAGGGGGGTCTCTATGGTTGAGGTTGTATTATTCCTTTCTTGATCTAGTTAAAGAACCCATCTTGGAATATCTGGTTGAATTCCTTGAGGTCAACATCAAAATAGAAATAGAAATATGCACAGTGATTCCAACCATACTTATCCAATTTTTATTCTTAAGAATCAATAGGAGTATGCGCAGTATTAACATGACTTGTTCATTGTTTACAAATTGTTCAACATAATCAACTGGGCATTAAAACTCATAATCGATCCCCAATCCTTTCACACATGGGTGTCTCTTTTTAAAAATATAATCAACATAAGGATGATTTGAATAACATTCAACAATTAACATGCAACTCTGAGCCCAAACTTCACATAATTTTTCATGTACAGACTTCCTAGTAAAACTTCCCAATCGAGAAATAGAACCAACATGTGCCCATTAGACCAAACATACACAATTGTCTCTTTTACCCTTGATTGGATTGAATGATATCAATATTTCATTTAGGGTTTAAACACATCGAACTGAGGGTAATAACAATTGGTTCAATCAAAGGACTAAATCCTTGAAAATGAAGATAGGCCATGCCCTTTATAATTTACCACAAATATATAAAAAGTAACCAAAACTTGACTGTGAGGGTTATCAAATGACATTCAACCACCTCCAAGAGAGAACAAAAAGGAGTGAACCCTTAAATAACATAATATAATGAATTCCCAATCACAACCCATGGCCAACCAAAAGCATACACAAATCTTCCATTAAAGTTATGGGTGATGTTAATGTTGGACATATTGTCATTGATGTCAACAATCGATGTGATGATTTGTTGTTATCATGAATTATCATTGTGATTTACCATAGATGATATTGTCTTTGATGTAAATAGTATATCAGTTAGCAGAAAATGTCAAACAATATGCAGAGATCGAAAGTGTAAGCTCAGGACAAGGAGCGAACAGTATGCAGAGATCAAAGCTTGGAATCAAAAGCGTAAACTTGGGAGGAGGAGCGAACAGTATGTAGAGATAAAATCTTGGAAGGAAAAGCGTAAGCTTAGGGTGATAAGCCTCAGCAGCCGTCCGATCAATAAAGTGACCATGTTGATCATCTCATATTACGGACATCGTTCATATGAGTGACCATGAACTTTAGGACTGTTGGATCATGACCATCAGATATGCAAGCCAGATCAACGGAAGGGATGAATTGCGGAGAGAGAAAGGAGAATTAAACGACTCGCTATTTCCAATCCCACAATTAGTCAGGACCATCTAATCTTATAGCTTCAAATATTGATGATTCTGGTTGATCTAACAAACGATCAGATTAAGTCGTATTAAGTCGTGACCATCGGATGCGTAGTCGCCAGATCAACGACAAGGATAGATTGTGGAGATTGAAAGGAGAATTAAATATCATTTTATTTCCAATATCGCAATTAGTCAGGACCGTCAGATCTTATAGCCTCAAATATCGACGATTGTGGTTGACTCACCACAAACACACAAATTCAAATTGCAGAGCTTGGGTGACGAGTTAAACCACTCGCAAGTTGTGGTTCCACAATCATCCATGCACGTTGATCATCTTTGAGAGTCATCATGACCATTGGATCACTTTAAGTGGAAGGATAGGATAAGAAGGGAAAAGGGCTTGAGAATTCGATTATTCGAACACCCGTCATCCGTCGGATCATTTTCGAGTGGAAGGATAGGATAAGCGAGTTAAAAGATCTGAGATCTCATTTATGTGAATTTTCGTCAGCTATTGGATCATTCTAAGTGGAAGGACAGGATAAGCTAGAAGAAGAGTCATTGGATTTAATCCAAGTCAAAGCAGCATTGTAGTTAGATCGGATCATCGATCTAAGATCATGATCGATGAACAATATTTAGCTCAGGTTAAAATATGTGAGGAGGTTACACTTCAAGGAATCTCACTTCGAAAGAATTGGCAACTTGAATTCTAATTACCCAAAGTCCCAAAATATGAAATAAATAAGGACCATCGGATTTGGAGAAAATAAGATAACCATTAGATCAAGTAGACCACGTCTACAAGGACAAGTGGCAGACCACGTCAAAATACCATGTCAGCAAGTACACATGGAATAATCAGATGATGAAAAGTGTCAAGAGGAAATTGGCTTGTGCCATGTCAACAAGTGACATAAGCAAGTTACATCACTTTGGGATATTTACTTCGGGAGTTTCACCACCAAAAAATGTCAAACATCCAGAGGGACGAAGGTACGAAGTCTCTCTCAGCCATCGATCTAAGATACATTTCGAGAGTGAGGACAACCGTTAGATCCAGGAGAATAACATGTGCCATATGAGGAGATCTATGTCAGGAAGAACACATGGTTCAATCAGATAATGAAAAGTGTCAAGTTGAATCAAAATTTCAGGTACGTGCAAATCAAGAATCTGAGTGACACGCAGTAGCTACTCATCTCGTGACACGTCATCAAGTGACGTAATCAATTTGCGTCACTGCGGGAGTATTACTTCGGGAGTCTTACCACCAACACTTTCCCAAAGTCCCAAAGTCCCGAATGTTGAAGTCTTGAAGTGGACATGAGACGTTCAATCTAAAGATCACTTCGGGAGAATTCTCGACCATCAATCTACTACAATGAAAGGATAGTGTAAGTGGAAGTATTAACTGACAGAAAGTGGTATCCACTACTTATGACTTAGTCAGTAGGTGATTACTATGGAGGAAAATGGAGCAACGTTTATTCGAAACCTCTGAAGTTCTGAATGTTGAAGTCCCAAAGTGGACATGGGTCATCCGATCTGAAGAACACATCAAGTGTACACTCAATCGTTGATCATATAGAAATGTAATGATTGAATATGACCATTGATCTGGTTTTGTGATATAAATGATAACCGTCTGATTTTCTCAGAAAAATATGCTTCGGGAGATTTGAAAGGTTGAGAAGTCCCAAATACCCAAAGGGAAAACTCCCGAATTCTCGACAATCATTCATCTCATCAGGAGATTGAATCGTGATCATTGAATTGATAAGTGCTCAAGTGCTCGTCTCGCCTAATGTATGAATAACGCCATTGGTCATATGGTAAAGAGATTTAAGCATGTGGTTCTACACCAATGATCATATGAACATGGTTTTAACGAAGCGTCAATTTCGGTAATCACGGAGACGAAGGAAATCGATCCATATCTGTGATCAATTTATGAAAGTAAAGGGGATGCCAGGTGTAAATTTGAAGACCCAGAATGATGATCTCTAGTGATCCCAAAAGTTGTTGTAAATGAACAAGTTAGTTATAACTTGTTGCACAAGTTGACCCAATAACTTAAACAAGTTTTGAGCAGGAGAAACTATAAGTACAACCATGATTGGCTCACTGGAGAGTGTGATTTTGGGAAGAATACGGGCTTGTGGAAAATATAGGCTCGCTGAGAAAGAGCGGTCTGCGCAGAAAAATAAAGGGGATGCGGACCTGAGGTCCATGCGAATATCCGAGGGAAGAAGAAGTGAAGAAGGCGCGAATATCTGAGGAAAGATAAAGCGAATAAGGCGCAAATTTCAGAGAGAAGATGAAGTGTGATGATGAGCATTTATGTTATACCTTTGATCATGAAATAGAGTTGATTCAATAATGGATCACTGCTACTAGAGCTAGTTGAACTACTATATTAACTCTAGTTGGATAGACTGTGTTCTATCAACAAGTTGGGTCTTGTGGCAAGTTGGGTCTTGCTTGAGAGTTGGTGCTCTCTTGAGAGTTGGTGCTCTCCTAGGAGTTGGTGCTCCTTACTTTAGTTGGTGTTGAAACAAAATAGTTGGTGCTGGGAAAAATCCTTATTACTATATTCACATATATACATATAAATTATACAAAATCTTATACAAACATCTGGTATCTCTTGTGTCCATTGTTATTATGATTTGATTGTTCTTAATATGTACAATTATGTTTTAACTGCTAATTTGCAAGAAGAAAAGTTAGAAAAGTCCACACACTAATTCACCCCCCCCTCTTATGTGGTGATGTGCTCAACAATTAAACCCGACTATGCAATGTTTTCCATGCAACAATGATAATAAGGACAATGCCATGATAACTAACAACTCAAGACTTGGCCAAGACAAGGAAAGAACTTTAAACAGTTCACATTACAACCTAGAGGATCTAAAAACCAAACACATAGACGAAAATGTAGTGGTAAAACTTAACACAAGGGTTGGTTGTAATACTTATGCACAAAGCTCATAGATTGCCAAATCAAAACCATAAATTTCCACAGAGAACTAGACCAAAAAACTCAAGATGACTGAGCATGCCTCTCTTGTTATTTATCGAATAAACCCATGCACAAATTACACACAACAAATTATATCCATTCCTCTTTTCCAAAATGTTAACCATAAGAATATTCACCAGAAGAAACCGTAAGCACAACAACAATACACAATCCAAAAATCTTATGAAAAACATAGACCTCAAGCAATTTTGAGCCAAAAATCAATTCATAATGCAGAGTAACCATCATGGATGGAATAATAAGGAACCATACATGGAAAATCTTGCTCTAGGGAGAGAGTTATACTGCATCCTCCTTTACAACCAAAAATCATGGAGCATCAACAACCACCAAAGCCAAAAACAAAATGCAAGTATGTCTAGGGTGACGAGCCTTGAGGGTTGTTTGAGTGATGTGTAGTAAATACACATCGCTTCTCCCTCCAACCTCATTCAATTCAACATACAATCCAACCAACCCACCATAACACTAAGCATTTAATCAACCACATATTACATTGCCATATCACAAATTGCATAGTGCGCCACCCTAGGTATTGTCAAACTCTTTTAAAAATAACCATGTTCTATAACATTACCCCATATGCTTCACCCATAACATTTAACAAAGAACATAAGTCTAGCATCAAGGGTTTATACACGCTCCTTTTGTCACAATTACATATAACATTAGGGCTTGTACATAGTCCTGTTATCTGAAAAATATCCCATATCATCCCTTATCAAGATCATAAGTAAAACAAGTAATTCATGTTTAATTACAATGTCAAAACAAAAATGATAATGATCCTTTTATCCATAGGAAAACCTTAATATAATTTTCGAATGGACATCAAAACCATCCAGTTCCATGCAATAATCAACCACCAGCTTATGTCGCCAATACATTTTAAACCATAATTTGAAACATCGAACTATAGAATATTGTGTTGTTATCATCACAATAACATCAAAATATAAGTGCAACATATCCACCATAGCGCCACAAACCTACAAGGGGGTCCAACCTACTAGTTTATTATTAATATAAATAAATAATAGAGCTTGGCAATCATTTGCGAGCAATATTCATCGTTGTGATTTTAAGCGTCAACAGTGTGTACGCATAGAATGGTATCTAGAGTCTAGTTAACACTAAGTATAACTAGAAGAAGACTCCTATCTTCACTCAACTCAGATTTAGTAAGACGTCAGTCATTAAATGGGAATATGGGGGATAAATTGACAATGAGGAGTGATTTAAGGTTGGCATTTGAGAATTGTGAGGGAAATTGACTTTCAATTAAAATAAAATATGAAATTTCTTGTGCAAATTAGGGAGAGGGTGACAAGTGTAAGGGGGAAATAAATTCTAATTTATTTAATTAAAACACAATTAACTGTGCAAGTGGGGATGTGTCAGTTAGAGAATTCCTATAAAAAAAAATGGTCAAAATGGGAAAAGGAGGACACTCGTTATGGGTAAAGTTGTGCTACAAATTTTTTTATTGGTTTTACTTGTGAGGGTTGGGATACCCGGCTTGAGAGAGAGTCCTAGCTCTACCTTGCGAGGCAAGCTTGTAGCTAGATGATTTTTGGTTGTGTGTGTGGCCCCTTTGTGGCTCGGAGGCTAAGGGGGAAGAAGAGTACCTCTAGTGTTGGTTGGGAGGTACCAGTGAAGTCTCGACGATTAGCAAGCGGGAGGTCGGAAGGAGTGCTAGGAGTGTCATTTGTTGAATAACATCTTCAACTTCGGAATTCTTCGTCGTCAGTTACGGTATTTTTATTGAGATTTGTAATTGTAATAGTTAAATTATAAATTGTAGTTTAGAAGTTGTCACAACTGTATTGGAAATTTTGATATCAAAATTGCAAGTTTTATTGATTGTTTGGGTAATATAGAATGTGATATGCTAGCTCTACTACCATCACATTTTAAAAAAAATTGTGCTCTTTGTTATCCTTTCACCAATCCAATAGGCTCTACTTGGATTCACTGCTAGTGGATATATTTATATAAGTGTAACAATGGCGAATTTATTGGTCATTGTCTTGGAATGCTTATCAAAGTTTTCTTTTAACTTATTGAATTGGTCCAAAGAAACTGTATAATTGTTAAAGTATTGGGCTCCCTCTCCTATAGCAAACTACCTTTAGAGATTTTTCTTCCAGAGATTAAAATGAGCTTCCTCCTGTAGCGAATATACCTTTAGAGATATTTTCCAGTGATTGAAATGAGATTTCTCGTGTAGAGATTTTCTTCCAAGGCCATCTTGGGTACTGGATGAACTTGGTCCAGCTACAACTTGCACGTCTTCTTATATAAGTTGTTCTAGTTTGGATTTTACCTCAGAAATCTCTAAATTTTCCCTTTTCGTTGCAAACCAATTGTCTTGGTTGTCCCTAAGTTCCTAGTTTAGCTAGAGCATCTACAATTCATTTACTTTCTCTTTTGTGTTACTAAAAATGACATGCTCAATCGATTCAGAAGGGTCATTTCTTGCTAGGCTTGGTACCGATTTCCATTGAGCTTTGTCTGTAATGTTGTCATCAGCCATGGATAATTTATTTAATGCTAACTTAGCACGACAATCTTGTTTCTTGAGAATTTGTTTATTTTCATTCATGGAATATGTGATAATATTATGCCGGAGGAAGAAAATATGGATGTTATACAAGGCGTTCTTACCATGGTGGATTTTGGGACAGTATTATAGTTGGATTTTTTTTTGATAGTTGTTCAAGTAGTTAGCACGGAAACGTTTTTACGTTGGAACTGAGGTAGGGATCCTAACATTATGCGCCATATGGGAAAATCCAGGGGGTAACACCCTTCATAAATCTATTGGAGTAGGTGTAGGCTAGTGTGCGTTGTCTTTGATTTGTTGCAGTTCTTGTATTACCATGAGACAGTCCTAAAAGATGGCCATACCAGCGCCAGACCTTCCTAAAATTGAGTTTGAATTTTCGAGAGCGAATTCTCCCTATGGGGAAACACATCGAAGGAATTATCGTTAAAAATTTAAATATGTTTATTGTATTGACTTGATGGTGTAATGGATGGGGCATTGATTTCGATTTCCAACTTAATATTCCAGCACTAAATAGCACTATATGAAGGGAAAGTTTAGTATCATATAATAGATTATGAATAATTTTATAGCCATGAAAAGATTGTGTGATGAAGGGAAACTCTGAAATTATGTGATTCACTGATCTCCTTTAATTCCTTTTAGTGGACACTTAAGGCAGCCTTAACTCCTAACCATGTGATTTTTGGTCAGTTCTAAAAATGATATAATGAATATGGCATAGAATGGTATGTCTTTCTTTAAGAAGTT
This sequence comes from Picea glauca, assembly GCA_000966675.3. Classification (NCBI taxonomy): domain Eukaryota; kingdom Viridiplantae; phylum Streptophyta; class Pinopsida; order Pinales; family Pinaceae; genus Picea; species Picea glauca. The sequence goes on along the minus strand of JZKD02S2001817.1, from coordinate 9,281 downwards.
TTGAACTACACAAGATTCCTTAAATGCAAAATACATTTATCCTTGGACTATCTATCTATATAATGCATAATAACAATTAATATCTTCTTAATTCTCATAAACGAATCCAAGCTCTAAAGTGTACATAGGAAGAATAATGACTTGGGTTATTACTAATATTTCACTGGTACTTATGATCTCCTATTTGATGATGGTATAAAGTGCTTACCCTCACCCTTGTACTTCCTTATATGTCATATGGCCTAGTTGAGGATTGTGTTACTTTATGGAAGGTTATATTTATTTAGTGGTTAGCTCCTAACTATCAATCCTTTTAGAATGATAAAACAATTAATTACTAAAGTAACAATCAAGGGGTGTGGTGTAGAATTTGTTTTATGTACATGGTAAATCATCTCTTGTTGGTAAAAAAAATTCCATAGATCATTCCTTGATTGTTAACAATAGATGTTAATTACGTCAATTAATTGATATATGTTATTGTAGTTAGACTCTTGATGGAATGCTTCATAGATGGCTATTTGCGTCAATTAATTGATATGTGTTATTGTAGTTGGACTCTGATGGAATGCTTCATAGATGGCTATTTGCATCAATTAACTGATATGTGTTATTGTAGTTGGACTCTTGATAGAATGCTTCACAGATGGCTAATTGCGTCAATTAATTTATGTATGTTTGTAATAGAATTTTTTTGTCGCACCTGAATAATTGATAATTAAGATGGATTGATTGAGCTAGTTGATTTTAGATTGATTATAATAGTGGGATGTAGACACCTCCTTGTTCCTCAGAACAGTCACCAGTCCTGAGACCTTAAATGGTCAAAATCAATAGGATGAATATTAGACTTGATCATTTCTTATGTGTCTTGGAGGTCCTAACCATGCAGGATAGGTTGGGTAGGTAGTTCCTTTGATAAATGTTGATTGGATGATAATGATGTTGCTTTTAGATGAACTTGATAAATTTGCTTAGGTATTGATTAATATATGATGTGTCACTATTTATTATGTTGATGCGTTGATTATGAGTAGTTTCTAATAATGATAATGTGTCAATGGTATTGTTATTAATCACGTTGTAACCTTCCTAATGCAAAAAAAAACCAATATTTACCTTTGTAGATTTCTTTTGTTGTCATAATGGCAGGGTCATTACAAGATACCTAGAAATGGCGTCGGGTGCCAAACAAAAGGTTGGAGGAAAGGTTACCTATTGTAGAAATAACTAGGGATATTTTTTAATGAAGGCCAACCTATATGTCACGATCTTAGGATCTTATGACATAGTGATCGGTATGGACCAGTTGGAATCACATGATGTGATACTCAATTGTAAGACTAAATAGTTAAGTTTGATAGATGATGTGGGATGGAGTAGAGTAATTATAGGAAGGAACCAAGGGGTGTTCTTGAGATTTATTTCTTCTCTACATCTATAGAAGAGTATCTGCAAGGGATGTAAGTTATATGCAATCTTAGTGCTAAACAAAAAGGGCGAGGCAAAAGGATTAGAAAAACTTCTAGTAGTATGAGAGTTTGCAGACATTTTTCCAGATGAATTACCAGGTTTTCTGCCCAATTGAGAGTTGGAGTTTACTATCGACTTGAAACCTAAAACTGAACCGATAACAAGGACGCCATATTGGATGTCAACGCCTGAGTTACAGAAGTTGAAATTGCAATTGAAGGAATTGTTGGAATTGGGACTTATACATCCAAGTGTGTCACCTTGGGGTGCGCCGATTATTTTCGTAACAAAAAAGGATAGATCATGGAGGATTTGTATTGACTACTATCAATTGAACAAAGCGACGATCAAGAACCAGTATCCATTGCCAATAATATACGGTTTGTTTGATCAGATGAAAGGAGGGACAGTGTTTTCAAAGATTGACTTGAGATCATGATATCACTAGTTACAGATTAAAGAGGAATATATCACTAAAACCATATCGAATACGAGATTCAAACACTATGAGTTTACAGTTTTACCATTTGGACTAAAAAACGCCCCAGGGGTATTCATGAGTTTGATGAATGGGGTGTTTTGCGACTACTTGGACAAGTTTGTTCAATTATTTATTGATGACATATTGATTTATTCTCGAACGAAGGAAGAGCATGAATAAAATTTAATATTGGTACTACAATGTCTACGAGAAAACAAATTATACGGGAAATTGTCGAAATGTTCTTTATACCAATCGAAGATTCATTACTTAGGGCATATCATATATAGTGAAGGTATCGTTGTGGATCCAGCAAAAGTAGAGGCTATTATGGAATGGCCTGCACTGAAAAATGTACAAGAAGTATGTAGCTTTATGGGTTTAGCAGGATATTAACGACGATTCATCGAAGTTTTTTCGAAGATAGCAAATCCAATCACGGAATTGTAGAAGAAAACAAGAAGTTTGTATGGACCGAGAAATGTGTAGAAGAATTTCAAAGTCTTAAGGAGCTATCGATGACAGCGTCGATACTGAAAGTCCTCAAAATAGACAAGGAACTCTTGGTATGCACTGACCCATCCAAGGAAGGTTTAGGCGGAGTTTTGAAGAAAGATGATCGAGTGATCGCTTACACTTCAAGGAAATTGAGAAAGCAAGATGAGAACTATGCAACGCATGACTTATCGTTATTGGAAATTGTATATGCCTTGAGAGTTTGAGACACTATCTAATTGGATGGAAATTTGAACTAAAGATAGATCACTATGGATGGCAACATATATTTACACAAAGTGATTTGAATGCATGATAGAGGCATTGGTCAAAACTACTTAGAGAATACGACTTCGAGATTACTTACATAAAAGGCACAATGAACAGAGTGGAAGATGGGTTGAGTCAAAGACCATGCATATTCTCAGTAATACCTCTTAAGACAGATCTTCGAGAAAATATTCTAACTATATAGACCGACGATGACTGGTATAACGAGGTTAAGGAAATTATTGGACAAGATACCATGATGGTACCGAAATTTGAAGGCTATTCTTTAGACAATGATGGATTGTTGAGATTTAATAGAAGGATTTAAGTACCTCCTAACGATGAATTGATAAATTTTATCTTAAGCAAAGCTCATAGCGTAGTGTACATGTCTCATATGGGAGTCATCAAGATGAAGGAAGACCTTAAGCCTTTATTCTTCTGAAAGGGAATGAAAGAAGACATAGTTAGTTACGTGGAAATATGTCTAGAATGTCATCAAGTGAAGGTTGAACATAGACATCTGGGAGGATTACTACAACCACACATCATTCTAGAAGAGAAATAGGAGGTCATTTCAATGGAATTTATAGTTTTATTACCACTAACGGTAACGAGACATGACTCGATTTTTGTGGTAGTTGACACTCTGACGAAGAGTGCACATTTTTCATGTATGTACGATGTATCAGGTGCCAAACATAGCTAGAGTTTTTTTCAATGATTGTAATGTTACATGATGTACCAAGAAAGATCATATATGATCAAGGATCGGTGTTTACAAGATGATTTTGGACCAGTTTCCAAGAGGCTTTGGGAGAAAAACTGAACTTTAGTACAACATATCACCCTGAAACAGATGGGCAGATAGAAAGAATGAACTAAATTTTGGAAGATATGTTGCGTATGGATGTAATGGACCAAAATAAATGTTGGGAATATTTATTTCCACTAGTAGAGTTTTCATACAACAAAAACTATCAAAGTACCATTAATATTGCACTGTTTGAGTTTCTTTACAAGAGACTGTGCCAGACGCCATTGAGTTGGGATAGACTTGAGGATAGGATCCTAGTAGGACCAGAAGTGATCCAAGAAATGTAAGAACAAATGCAATCAATAAGACAAAGGATTAAAGAGGCACGAGATCAGCATAAGATTTATGTCGATGCACATCGGTTGACCGTAGTTAGGAAGTTGGAGAGCGAGTTTTCTTGCAGGTGAAACCACACAAGAGTTCGATCAAGTTTGGGAAGGGTGCTAAAATCTCTACTAGGTTTGTGGGACCCTTCAAAGTTGTGGAAAAGAAAGGACTTGTGGCTTATCGACTAGACTTACATGATTCTTTGAGGTGTATGAACGATTTTTTTCATGTATATGTTTTAAGACATTATGTTAGTGATCCTACACATGTGATTGACATGAGTTCTTTCCAGGTGTCGGATGAGGGTGCTCTCACGGTGTATTCAATCCACATTCCAGACCATTGCATTCGAAAAATACGTTGTTGAATAGTTGATCAGGTCAAGGTCCGGTGGGGAAATTATAGTCCACACTCCTCTACCTGGGATAATGCATATGATATGCATCAACAATTTCCTTACTTGTTTGATAGATTAGACATATAGATCTCGTTAGATACCTTTTACTGCATTTTATATACTGTACAACTTTGGGACGAAGTTTAAAACAAGAGGGGGTGTATGTAACATCCCACTCTACTGAGCACATGTTATCAACTTATTCTTTGAGGACAGTTCCATGCAAGTGATCCAATTATAGTACAATGTCATTTGTTTCGACTATGGATTTTACATGATGATGTTGATGGGTTTCAATTTATTGCTACTTGATATATGTATTGATAGATTCTATTGAGGATTTTACCTTAGTGTGTAGGACACATGACAGATTATAGATGTCGATGGAATCGATGGACCTCCTTGGACTCCAGATTGAGTCAGTTAGTGGATTTTATTTGGTTTGAGTATTTCATTTTACGCATATGTGACATAWMATTKAKTATAGTAYGAATTTGTATATRGATCATTGATAGTTTTTTGTCAATGGATGTAGGCTGGCRATGCTTGATAATCTGAATCACATAAGGAGTAAAGGGGCCATGCAAAAAAAAMCAAACATTGAGGGAGAGGTGTGACAGAGTCCCTGACACAGCCTACTAGCACTCTYAGTGCAGCTCGAATTGTAGGTTAACAATTACCTAGTTCGAGAGATCCACGATATCGTGAGGGMATACTGAGACAGTTGCTCATGAATATTTCTAAGCGGTGTGCAATAAGTCAGAGTCCTTATTCCTTAGAATMCATTAGTCTCTCACAAGGTCGACCGAGTGGAGTATTGACTCCAAGGGTTGGAMAAACTACCAAAACCAGTCAAAAGGCAAGTGGCACCCTTGGAGCACGGGARTGTGTGMCACCCCTCCTTGTCACGACAACAATCTGGAAGCAGGTGCAAATTTTTTTTTTGTTTAAAGMGAGTGCGCGCGTGTAGAGGAACCGATACTCAGACTCTACGTCGCCACTCGACAGAATCAWMCCAGCACATGGGAGGTTTACCCATCCAGTACCACCTAAAGTTTAAGAACAACACCSTTTCTTTACGAKCTCAGATAAATTCTATTGTGCTTAAATCAAGAACAAGTCAACGTATAAGTTCGTCCTTAACCAAAAACATTACAATTCGTTATCAAGGACTAATAATCKCATTAAATTATATCACCTTCACCTTGCGCATTAACAGGCACCTTCATCAATAAGGGACCTCCATAAAATACCGCCTCATTAACTTTTTYCTGATGACCCCACTGACGTACATCTTTAACTCAAAACCTAACAATAATCCCTTCCATTGGAACTACCTGATTCTTACCACAATGCCATAACTTGAACGCTAGTTTTATTACGAGTAAAATGTAAATTTATTTAATAGCTATCCATTACCAARCTACTTTAATTGATAGTACAATCCTATTTATCGAACCCCAATAAGTTATGGTACTTAGTTTCCGGGCCTTACACTATATAAGCTAATCTAGGACAAGTAACCTATATCATATCACTATCGGGAAAGGATAAACATACTACACTTACATCCCACTAACCTTGCCAGGCTAACAAGTCACCTTACATCTGTAGGTGTTAACCCAATAAGCGAAATTACAGTATCATTGCCATGAAGTAGTATCACCATTCATTAAGTTATAACGACCTTGCCAAAACGTTCACAACCAATATTCGCATTGCAACATAACATCCTATGGTTATTAACATAAACCATAGACGATCCATTTCCCTATCACCACCATAAAACGAAATAACATCAAACGTATCTCTACTATAAGCATTTGACATTGGGCATTATATTACCTTCTTCCTTAGGTTATAACGACTTTGCAAAAACAATCACAACCAATAATCGCATTGAGACATGACATCCTATAATTATCAACATAAATAGTAGATGTTCCATTACCTTATCAYYRCCATTTAATGAAATAGCATCCACCTTATCTTTACTATACGCAATAATCATTAAAGCCAACTATTAAAACCCAATTGTTATTCCACAATATTAAACCACAATGTTTAACCACAATATTAACCTACTTGTTATTAAACCACTTAATACTAATCATCATACTAATCCACTTAGTGTTAAACCATAGGATTAACCACCATATTAGATCCAAATCTTACAATGAAAATAATAAAACCAATATTATAATTATGTAGAACCATATATTAAAAGTAAACACCAGAGTATTTAGTACAGCATATTAACACACCAGAATTAAACATAAGAATTCCATATTAAAAAGACAGCCCTTTTAAACAGACCTTTAGAAGCAGCCTATTAACCCATACAAAAATTGATGGCAATATATATTGAACTGCAATAAACTGCAACAGTTTATACTAAGTTGCAGTAAATTGAATTAAATTTCAATATATTCTCGCTGCAACCAAATTCAGTAAATTAAATTGAACAGCAGTAATTAATTTAATAACACAAGCTTAAATGTAAAAAAATCCAAGGTAAAAATCAATTATGTATTAACTTCCCTGTGGTAACTTTTCTGCCCCCCCCCCCTCCTCCTTTTTGGTCGTTTAACCTTCTTAAGCTCGTGGACAAGTCCCAATGAGTACACGTATTCTTAGCTGGCCCTACTGATGACATTTTGGGTTGTAGTGATACCATACGCAGGTTAGGTGAGGACAGAATTAAATGAAGAGGTCGAAGGTCGAGGCAGCGTCAAGGTAAACGGCTAAGAGACTGATCAGGAGGGCGGTGGTCCGCCGACAACGCTGGCTCACAACCCTCAAGAAGACTGCTGCCACGTCTCAGATGGTTAAATTGGCATGCAGGAATTCGGCTGGACGATTCGGGCGAGTTCACCCGCTCCCGCTATTCAAGAAACACGCAGGTAGAGGATTCAGCACGCCACAGCATGCCAAGCTCAGAGGTTAAGGCTCAGGAAAATTTCTGCAGCGAAAACGTCGAGATAACGCGCCAGACCGAAGTAAATCCTAGGGTTAAGTGGTAAGTTGATCTGGATTTAATCTTCTCATCCGGCATCTCATCAACCCGACACACGAGTCAGTAACTACCAGCAGCCCAAGTTAGCGCTCAACCAAGCACTAAGCTCACGAGACCAGGCTGTCAACATGGGCGATGGGAGTGCACAAATCGGAATCACGTGGACCATCATTGGTATATCCTTAAAGAGAGAGTTACAGAGCACGACTTGGGACAAAAATCAAGTAGTTTGACCCCCATACACTTGAGGCATTATCCAAAATAAAGTAAATGACGTCTCGTATAAGATATGTGGTGAAAAATGTTATTTTGATATAGTTCTGTCAGGTCAAGGAAATTATGCATCACTATATTTATTGAAAATTTCATCCGGAGATGAAGGCATTCACAGATATTGTTGGAAGTTCTTAGACGGGTTTTGTTTTAAGATAAAATCGATTTGACAGGTGCCAGAAGCGTTTCTGCTAAGCAGGATTTGTTAAATAATGCAAGTATTGTTTGTAGTTGTTGTTCTGAGCCCGGTCTGTGCATATGTTTCTCATAAAACTGTAGGTCCTGGGTGAAGGAGTTCGCAGGCTCTCCACCTGGCTCTATCTACGATAGTCACAGAATTTTTTTTTTTTTTTTAAACGTGGTCGCATGTTCCCCATCAGCATCATTTATTTATATACATGCCCATAATAAACTACAAACTCCCAAATAACAATATTATCAACAGCTATCTCTATAGTGTTTTAAACGAACCAATTTTTATCCTAATCTATATCGGCTGCACAAGAATGGAGAAACGGGAACACAGATTTCACTGTCATAAACCTAAATAGATGGCATTACTTAAACCCAGGCCGAACCAAGTGAATCAAATGGTGGCATTCATGGACCCGACCTTTAGTTTTGCTACTGACCCTTAACCAATGTACTGATAAGGATTTGTCGTTCGAAGACAGTCTAGGGATAGGGTTCTTGCTAAGTAATTTGCATCCAGAGATTATTAACTCCGCAGCTTACCACCACTGTCCAACAGGACAGGCCAATACAGACGGCAATGGGTTTATCAACAGTCCACCATCATTGCCAAGCAACACAAAAGAAAACTTTCTTCCATAAGAGATCAACGTCCCAGGGAATCGAACGCCCAGCAAGAAGGAAACGCTCAGGTATGAAACCAGAACACAGAGCAAGTTCACCCCAAAAGCGCAGGGGGATTAGACTATAAAAACGCAGTGACTCTCACCACAGAAACTCGGTGGATTCAACCAGGGAAAATGCCAGAGTTTAAACTACGAACTCGCAAGGAAGGACCAACGTTAAACAATAATCTTTTCCATGGTCCAGGCAGAAATAATGGGAATTTTTCACAGTCAAAAATCATGAGCAGTAAATATTTCTTTTTACACAGCCCACCAGAACCCTAATAAAAATTTTGTCGTTCAGATCAACAAATAAAATTTACACTGTCCTTCATAAATTACTATGCATTCTAACTACTTAGTTCAGGATCATACCTTGGCCTTATTTGCTTGCCGCGACGATTCCTTGCTCCTGCCGCTCCTGCTCCTGCTTGTCGACCTCAATGAGCTCACCGGTACCTCCCAGCCAAACGCTAGGGGTACTCTTCTTCCCCCTCAGCCCCCCGAGCTGCAAAGGATCCACACACAACCAGAGAGTCTCTAGCTCCTCAGCTCGCCTCCAAGGCTGAGCTACCACTCAAAATGTGCCGAGGCTTCCCAACTCCTACCAGAAAATTAGTCAGTCTCTTCTTCTCCCAGCAATAGCAATCCATTCTCAGCCAAAAAGCCCCTTCCGTTTCCTCTCTCCCCTCCCTTTATCCCCTCAAACCCTAATTCTCTTTTTTACTTACGTTTCCCCCCTTTACTCCTTTGACTTTCCTAAATTTCTTTTTAGTTTAAATCGTTTATAATTTCATTTTTATTTTTCTTTTTTCAAAAATTTAAGGGTATGAGCGCTCCTCATTTTTTTTTAAATTTGTTTATAATACAAAAAT
>JZKD02S2001793.1:45851-59746 GCA_000966675.3 Picea glauca | reverse complement strand
ACACTTGTCTTTCAGTCTTGGGAGACATCTCTCTCCCACCTGAACCGAGGAGAAACTCCTTTTGTGGCTCTCCCTCTGAGCTAATTAAATATCTCTGAGATTAGGCTCACTTTGGGTCTGCATGTAAAAGCATATAACATCATGAGTCTTTATCATTCATTGTCAAATCACCATGACTAGGACAAATACTACACCAGAATATTTTACCACGGGCACACACCTATGAGTGAATGTCAGCTTGATTCTAACTGACACGTGGAAATCTATTCAAGCACCTCGTGTCCATATTATTCCTTGTCATGATCAAGGAAGGACTATGTCTGGGCCCATTTATCACAAGTGCACCTTTGTGATAAATGTATCCTATCTCCCACGGTCTACAGCCCAATGTAGGAGAAGTTATGCCCGATACTGAAAAATCAACACTCCCTCTTAGCTAGGAAGGTATCTTTCCATAGTAGTACACAACTACTATCCAGAGACACGCAGTCTTCGCCAGTGGTACAAAAACACCACAGTAGTAAAATATTTGTCACACATGGCACTCCCATGTGGACTTCTTAGAGGCTACTCCTCTAGGAATACTTCTAGAGGCTACTCCATCTAGGACGTTGGGCTATAAGCCAAAATGCACTTACCCTTCTCGAATAAGCATCCTTGCATATCAACTAAACTCAATTCACAGAGGAGTACGATCTAGAGAAATTTTGTCACACATGGCACTCCATGTGGACTTCTAGAGGTTACACCCTCTAGAAACACTAGGTTCAACTCCCATAGTGTATGACGTCAAGGTTCAACTCCCTTGACATGTCCTCATGTGCTCTCCACATGGGACATTGGGTTATAACCCCAACTACACTTATTCCTTCTTGAATAAGTGTTCCACTTATCCCTTCTCGGATAAGTGTCATCACAGATCAACTCAACTCAATTCATAGAGGAGTATGATCTGGAGAAATTTTGTCACACATGGCTCTCATGAACTTTTTCAATATCATCATGATCTAGAGAAACTAGAGCTCTGATACCATGTGTAAGGCCTGTCCAAATAGAGCCTTCAAAACATAAATTTAAATAGAGAAATGCTATCCTAACTTCTTTACAGTTTATTATTCAACATATAACCATGTTTAGCAGAATTAAAATGTATGAGCAGCATGATAATAAACCACATATTCAGCATAATTGTTATGAACAATATATAATTAATGAACAATAGCATAATAATGATGATAATAAAACATATCTACCTCAACCTGATGTCGTTCTGAAACTTTGCCCAAGCTGAAGATCTACCCAAAACTGACTACCTCCCAGCCAGCTAGGAACAACCAATCCATCTCCCTAGCCCCAGGATTCCTTACGGTTTCCTAGCCCCTGACCCAAAATTCCCAACAATAGGTGGCCCCTGTGAAATTCCTCAAGCAGGCTCCTCAAGCAAGCTATCAGTAATCTAGAATTATAGATCCAGTCCAAAAAATATCTCCCTTCACCTTCTCCTTCTCTCATATGAAAATATTACCCCAACAAAAGAAGACCCCCTTCCCCAGTGTTTCTCGTTGTCTTATCCTCCTTTCCATCATTATTCACCGCCTTATCCACCCATTAAACCTCAACCACCTTATCCCCCCTTCCATAAATAGGTCCATCTACCGATACACTAAGTCTCCAAAATAAAAATTAATAATTTATTAAGCTAAAATTCATTAAACAAATATTTAATCATGAAATTAATTAATTAATTAATTAAAATAATATTCATTAAACAAATATTTAATTAATTAAGTAGGGTTGTTACAACAATGTATCTATTATTAAACTTTTGTTTTTAACAAACGAAATATATTGCAACAATCTACAAAGACTCTATTTTATTATGACTATAATTTTGAATCTAACGGATGAATATTATAATTTCTAGAATTTTTTGAAGTTGACCAAGTTGAAAACATTGCATATTTTAAACACATGTTTTCCCCCATCTTGTATCTATCTTAATTTTTACTTAAAAGTATAATCTAAAAATACCCTTTTGAAAAGAACAGTTTAAGGACTATGAATATAAATGTTTCTAAATTTTTCACTGTGTATTTTTAGAGATAAGGCTATATCATTTCACTGAATCATAATGTATGTTGAAAATATTATGCAGTGATTTTTTTAAAAAATTAAATAAAAATAGATAAAAATAATGAAAATGAAAACAAATTATAGGAATTGAAAGTAGATTCAATTTTGCAAATGCTGGTGTCATTTTCAAAACCAAATTATGAGTATTTGCAGGAGTCTGCAACCTCCAAAGTTCAGGTAATATTGGGGGAGTTCTCTGGTTTCTGGATATAGCCCAATTTCTAGTTTTCGGTTGAAAGAATCTTTCGGCCGGTAACATAATATTTCGGCTGAAAAAACCTTGTTTTGGCTGAAAGATGGTTGAGCGAATTCTGTCGGCCGGAAAAAATGAAAATACACGTCGTATCGTTTCATTTCGCGCCAATCGTATAAATATGCTTTCGTCCGAACACATTTAACACAATTCATCGCTCGTTTGATGGTTTTCTAGAGCACCTAAACAAAGTTTCAATTCATCTTTTTCTCTTTTGTTGAATAAGGTAATTGATGTTTGTTCAAGTTTTTATTGGAATAACATTTTATATGTTAAAAGATAAATGTTGAGCAATTTTTGAAGGTGATGTCTTTGTTGAACATAACTTTTACAGATAACTATACTCATGGGAAACAAAAGTTTATGCAAGAGAAAATTTGATTGCACTCGAGATGAAACTCACCAGAACAATCAAAGAAAAGAGAATTATTGGAGAAATAAACGAGAACGTGCAAATATTGAAGAAAAAAACGATGATAATGTAAATAAATATTTTCAATAAGAAAAAGTCCAACCAGGTATGCATGCACATATTGTCTATATTAAAAGTATAGAATTCAAATTTAAAATATTGTTTAATATAATTGATTGTAATTACTATTTGATTTTTTCCAAAAAACATAAATAGATCTATCTCATAATTTCGATGAAGACGTTGAAACCGAAATTGAAGCAGAAGACGTTGAAACCGAAATTGAAGCAGAAGACAAATCACCTATAGGTATGTACATAAATTTAGATAATACAAGATGAACACTTGTATATAGTTTAGTGAATTTATGTTCAGGTTTTGTTTTTTAATATAAACTTTAAATTGAAATATGCAGGAGAATCTATCAACATTGATGATGAAATATTAGACAATGTTGATACTGACAAATTTGGGAAGAAAGAAGCTAAGAATTATATAAGATATCTAACTAAGAATATGTATAATATTTTTTTCAAAGATGAATCGATAACAATACAAGATCAACTTTTATTCCATCTAATAAATTCAAGAAAGTTAAAAGAAGCTACATCATTATTGGGTATTCAAAATTTGACAAAAGATACAAAGGTGAAATAGAATGACTTTGGCAATATAACTAGTGTATTAAAATCTTTTGGAAAATCTCGAAAAAAAATGTCAGTTTTTCACGTAGAGCGATACAAACAACAATTGTTTCTTCTAGCAATATAAAAGATCGTTTGAAACAACACATGGAAAAAATGATGGGAATGCCCAGAAAAACATTGTACAAAAATAGAAAAATTTGATTGCAAATAGATGCAAATGATGAACTGGCTTGTTGGACAATGATTTCTAGACAACCCTACAAATATAGACTTGCAGAAAATGTTAAAGAATTGGCCTGTAATTGTTGGTTGACATAATCTCATGTTTCACCACATACAAGGGATGTGTTGCGAAGAATAATAGAACGAAAACAATATGAAGAACATCCAAAACATATATTTCCAATGACACAAATAGAATTGTTCAATAAGTTCAAAGAAGAGCACAAAGAAGTTACAATTTCCATCAATACATTTGTGCAACAAAAACCATGGTTGGTTAGACCCGTTGCTATTCGTGACACTTGTTGTTGTCGTTATCATGTGGAATTTGATTTGTATTACAACACTTTTCTTGATTTTGGTAAAACTTTATGGCCAAGTTCACCTCCTCCTTCTACATTCCGTGCTTTTATATCTGAAATTCTATGTGAAAGAGAAGGTGATGAATTATTTTACAAAAAAAAAAATTGTTGGTGGAAAGAAATGTGATCGTTGTGGAAATCTAAGTTTGTTTCACTCAAAGTATCCTATTGATATGAATGATCAATAATTTTCTAATATAATAGTCAATTGGAAGAGATATGAATATATCAATAACACGACTCCACATTCTTCAAATGTTATTTCCAAAAGGATTGATTTGAAAGTAGATAAAATATGTGTGATAGATTTTTTGAAGAAGTTTGAGGAACAAATTTATAAATACACCAATCATTCACATAGAGCTCGATGGAAAGACCTACAATTCAAACAATCCTGTGAAGTGTTTCCACCAAGGACAATTTTGTCTGTAGTTGATTTCGTAGAGAATTACACTTTCGCTGCACAAAAATAAATAGAGAGTGAATATTATCATTCTGATCAAGTCACAATATTTGTTCACGTTCTATATAAACATGCTCAAAGGAGTCTTTATAACATAGAAAGAACCAACAAAAATTGACATGTTATTAAAGAATATAACTTTTATATAAGTGATGATCGAGCACACGACACACATTATGTACAACATTGTTTTGATAAATTTTATGATTCATTGAAAGAACCCAGAATCAGATTCGATCGACATTGGATATGGTCAGATGGGTGTGTGCGTCAATTCAAATCTTCGTGATCATTCTATTGGTTATGTCATCTTCATAAAAAATCAAACATTACACATTGTTGAAATTTTTTTGAGACTGGTCATGGAAAAGGATAGCACAACGGTGTAGTGGCATGTGTAAAATGAGCACTTCAAAGGTTTTAGATGAAACCTCATGCCGATCGATTTAAATCCATTGATCAAGTTTTTGAATGTTGCAAATTGGCGCTAAGCCATGAAAATAATCCTTCAAGGGAAGTGCGTAGGTGTGTCTATATATACATGTTACACATGTACACATGATATTTTTTTTTTAACGAGTTCAATTTTTTATTCAATCTTCAATCATTTTCTTGAGAGATTTCAAGTTAACAAGTTCTTGTCTTGTGAAATTTTTTTTGGTATGTTGGAATCCAAGATGTAAATAGATCAATCCCATATGAATCCGGTACAATACATGGGACATGAAAAATACATTCAGTTAAAACAAATTGTTATTAAAATGCCTTTTCATTTGATAGAATAAATGAGTCTTGTTTTTGTTCAGTTTGCATAGAGGACACAGAATCCATAGATATTTGTGAAAATGAAAATGCAGAATATGTTAAATTTTAGAGACATACTGAACTTAATATAAAAGGGAAAATTCCACTTGCAAGCTCAGAGGAGATGGAATCAAATGAAACTATAGTGTCAATTGATGGCAATAGAGTTTATGATCTTGTTAGAGAAGGTAATTTTTATGTTTAATTTTTTTCAAATAACTTGTAGATGTACTTGTGTGATAATATAACATGAACTATTTGTTGTATAGTATATCCAATTATTTGTAGGATATGTCATTGCCATGGTTTCACCTGTAGACAACACTGAAAATGTGAAATATTATTTGATGTGATGCACAAAACAAAAGATGAGGTTATTAGAAGATTTTGATGATAAATATGAAAGATGATCCATTGTATTGAAAGAATATTTTTTTCAAGAAACCCATTAAACCGATACTCATGTTCACTTTCAAGACTACCATTCAAATGTCACAAGTTGTCAATATAGTCATTTGGTATGTGCAGCGCCCATAAAGTTAATAGAAGTTGAATAAAAAAAAGTTAGAAAATGGAAAATGTCCAAAGTCGATCATGAACGAATAATTTTTTTTTTTTAGTAAAAAAAGGGGAGGATCATGTTTATATTACTATTGCATGTTTACAGAGTCTAGTAATGATGCCAACTGTTCCACCTACTAAGAGGAAACTGAGACAGTTGGACTTAAGATGCCATCTATCTTCAAACAAACAAAAAATTTCCAGGCCATCATCCTGCCCGGAGGAAACCAGGACGCACAGCCAGAATGTATTCAGTCCAGTCTCTAAAAACCTAACTGCTAACATAGCTAGAGTCCATTGCTAAGAGAAAATGCAAATTAGAAACATTCACATAACCTTTGGACTAGGCGACTTGCCATCATCATCCTTCTTTCGCCATCCTACTGGAATTTCATAGGCTTGTGCGCACGTAGGGCACTGTAGTCGTGGGGATTCTTTGGAGTGTGCTGCATACATCATATCGAGGTGATGGCTGATTTGAATGGCTTTGAAGATTTGGTCATCCACCATACTGTGAGTTTCGAAGAGGAGCTCGAGATAACTCAGATTGTTGTAAGGAGGTTGGTCCTCTCATTCCTCCTAAACAGTCAAGAAGGGATCTGGCCCTTGAGCATGGGTTCCCTCCTTTTCTTCCATAGCTTTGCTGAGCTGGCCTGCTGGCTGACTGTGTTGTTGGATTGTTGTCTCTGGGGGTGGTCCTCTTGTTGGGTTTGTCATTTCGTCTCCACTGCCTGACACTTCTTCCTAGACATAGCAGATTGTGAAATCCTCTTCATGTTCTTCTTCCTTGCGTCTGTGAGAGGTTCCAGGATCTGGAGGCTTGGTATTGTTTCCAAAAGCTGTTAGGGGATTCCAATTGTCTAGGACAGTGAAGATGAGGTGTTCTGGACAGTTCTAGATGGATTCATCTGAAGCAATATTCTCCACATATGCCATGGGTGGCGTTTTATGTCTCCCATGTTCCTTGGTTGCTCAAGCAGATGTAAGAGCCAATGCTCGCTCAAAGACCTTATGTCGCTTCCTGCGAGAGTCACAGGCATACCACGCCACACCTTTACGAGGCTTTCCTCGTTCTCTTGACATGTGGAGGAGCTGAGCTGAGGCCAGGGCATTGATGGAAAGATTATCCCTACTCCAGCATCCCACAAATTGAATTTGCAAATGCATCACATTACCATCCAGGCAGTTGATAAGGGTGAGGTTGATTGTGACAGTGGAAACCATTAAAGATGAGTGCTTAATGCTCTGGTGTGTCATTCCCTTCACATTCTTGAGGGGACTCATCAACTGGGTATGACTATGCAGGCGCCCTCCCAACTTTAATGGTGAGAGGTTGGGAGGTGGTGGCCATTATTTATGGCACTGCCCATCTCATTGCCACTTGTCCTGCTTGCTCGACGTGGCACCCCATTCAGGGGTTGGATATCTTTGTTGGCTAAAGCTTGGCAATGATCTGAGATGTCTGAGTCTTCAAATGTGCAGGCTTCCCAGTAGAAGTGGTCTATCTCCTTAGTTACTCCTTCATTTTCCAGGCAGTCCACTACCCTGTTTGCATCTCTCTTCACGTGGGAGGGTATGATGTTGAGGTTGGTGCTAAGGAGGTTTCTGAAGTCCTCTAACAGCCCTAAGAGTCACCATTTGGGTGACGTTTTTAGAGGTTGTGCTTCGTGCAGGATCTTGGTGATTAGTTGAAGGACAATTTGAGAGTCTCCCTCCAGGATTAGCTTGCGATAGTGTCTGTCAATAGTTGTTTGGAGGCCTCGCAATAGGCCTGTAAGCTCTACTATGTTGTTCGTTGTTTCTCCCAGATAACATGTTACTAGATAGAGGGCATCCCCATTGGAGTTTTGGAGTGCGGCTCCATATCCTGTTGGTCCTGGGTTTCCTTTGGAGGCCCCATCGAAGTTGATTTTAATGAAGTCTATTGGGGGAGGGGTCCAGGTGGTTGGGCTACTGTACTAGCTTTTGGAATTTTTCAAAGTCGATTGATTGACCAGGTTGGGTTGCCATCTTTGGAGGATATATTTCTCTTCTGGATTGCAGTTTGAGTCCTCTATTTTCAAGGATTTGCTACTAACCGTTTCCTTGACCAGGGAGACTATTTTTTCCCATGTTACATCTAGTGTGGAGGCTTTAGAATGAAAAAATATTTTGTTTCGTTCTTTCCATAGTTGCTAAAGAATGAATCCTGGGAGAAGTTGCCAGATGTGATTCAATAGAATATTGTTGTAGGTGATCGAGTCCCAGTTTTCAATTGTGTCACTGATGTTGCTCCTGTTTTGATTGGCTCAGCGCATTATTTGGGCTCCTTGGTCCCAGATATTTTGATTGAAGGGGCAGTTGTTGAAGAGATTCTCTTTGGTTTCCTCTTGCTCATGGCATAAGACGCATATTGAGGGGCCAATGAATCCTCTTTTTCTGAGGTTGTCCCAAGTTACAACTCTGTTGTGTGCGACTAGCCAGAGGAAGGTAGACACCTTGGGCTAGAGTGTAGGATTCCAAACTTTGTTCCAAAGGTTTCCCTTGCTCTAATTCTAGTGGTTGCCTTGTAGATAGTAGGCTTCCTTGACTGAGAAGTTTCTAGTTGTTGAATGTCCCCATCTGAGGATGTTCGGGCTGTCTTTGTGGGGGATTTTCTGTTGGCTAGCATAGTGTTACCAAGCTTGGAGGTTTAGGTTCCCTGGGGTCCCTAGATCCTGATTAGAGGTTTTCCAAAGACGCCATTTCATACCCTGTTCCTCCTGTTTCCAAAGGTATTTCACTTTTAGAAGAGCATCCTGATTTAGAGCCTGTCTTAGGGGGCTTAGCTCTTCGAGGCTACTGAGGGGTTTGAGTTGCTGTCAGGAGTCCTGCCAGAACAGAGCACTTTATCCATTTCGGATTTCCCAAAAAGCATGATTTTGTATTAAGTTTCTATTTTGCCAAGCTGTATTCCAAATATTAGAGCCTTGTATTCTGGTATTATGTCTAATGAGTTGGTTGTCTGGTGTGAGGGGGGCGTACTTCTGCTTCCATATTTGCACCCATAGGGCTGTTGGCATTTTTAACCATCTCCACCAGATTTTAGCTCCCATTACTTGGTTGAGTTTCCCGAGGTCACGAAGCCCCAACCCTCCTATGCTTTTGGGTGTACAGATTTTGTCCCACCCTACCAGCGCCCATTTCTTGTTAGGTTGATGGTCGTGCCAGAGGAAGTTTCTTTGGAAGTTCTAGATGGATCTAATGACCTGCTTGGGAGCCACTAGTGTAGTGAAGAGGTAGGTGGGTAGGGTTTGGAGAAATGACTTGAGTAGGACCAACCTAGCTGCGATGTTAAGCGGTCTAAAAGTCCAGTTGCTCAGTCTGTTGGAGATAGACAAAAAAAGGTTGTCCTAAGAGATGGATCTTGTTGCTACCCCTGTGAGAGGTATGTTGAGGTAGTTGGATGGAAGGGAGCTCTTGGGTATTCCTAGGAGTCTGGAGATGTGGACCTGGATAGCTAATGGAGTTTTGAAAAAGTAGAGTTTGGATTTATCTAGGTTAAGAGTCATTCCAGATGCCTCTGTGAAGTCTGAAAGGATGGAGTTAATCTTGCTGGCCTCTCTGGCTGTTGGGGAATTCAAGAGCAGGGTGTCATCTACAAATTGACTGTGTGAGGGTGTTGGTTGGATATTGTGCAATGGTAGACCTTTGAGAGAACCGTCTATGATTGCTACCTTGATGTAGCGTCCCAGACCTTCCGCCATAAGCACAAACAGGAAGGGCGAGAGAGGGTCACCTTGTCTGATGCCTTGGGATGGAGAAAAGGGCTGGGAAGGGACCCCGTTAACTAGGATTGAGAAGAAAGCAGAGGAGGTAAGGTTTAATATCTAGTTCACCCAACCCTGGTCGAATCTGAAGGAATCTAAGATGGCCCGGAGGTACTGCCAACTTGCTTTGTCAAAAGCTTTTAAGAGATCAAGTTTGATTAACATACCTGGAGTTTTTGTTGACTTTAGAGAGTGGATGACCTCGTGAGCAAGAATGAAACTGTCCATAATTTTTCTTCCCTCCACGTACCCTGCTTGTTCCTTGGATATGACGAAGGTCAGGATGGGTTTAAGGCGGTTTTCCATCACTTTTGTTATGATTTTGTAGATCACATTGCAGAGAGAAATAGGTCTAAACTATTTGGGATTTGTGACCCATTCCTCTTTTGGTATGAGCGTGAGGAAGGTCGCATTGAGGACCGGAAGGACTTGGCCTAAGGTGCGCGATTCCTCAACAACCTCCCAAACTTTTGTTCTTACTAGGTCCCAGTAGTGGTGGAAGAAGTCGGTGGTGAAGCCATCTGGACCTGGAGCCTTCCCTGGTGGCATGGCTTTTACAGCTTGATCTACCTTCTCTTGGGTGATAGGTTGCATGAGGGCTACATTTTGTTTGGGAGTCACCAAAGAGGGTATATGCCTGGTTACTCATTTGATGGCTACAGTTATGTCCTCCTTGTCTTCCGTTAAGAGATCTCGGTAGTAATTGTTGAGTTCTGCTTCTATTTGGGTATGCTCCCAAATTGGATTTCCCTAGCTTTCCTTTAGCTCAGTGATCCTGTTAATATGTTTGCGGTGTATCATTACTCTGTGGAAAAATTTTGTGTTTTTTTCCCCCTCCTTGAGCCATTGAACCCTAGACTTCTATCTCCACAAGATTTCCTCTTGTTGTTTCCTCTCTTTTAGCTATCTTTGAAGCTCCTCCTCCTCTTTCATTAGTTCAGTTGTTCGAGTTCCTGAGATGAAGGTTTTTTGTATCTCCATCAATTTGCTTTCTATGTCCTGCATACTTTGGAATATATTGCCAAAAGTGTTCTTGTTCCAAAGTTTCAGCGACTGCTTCAAGTTTTTGAGGTGTTGCTGAAATTTGTACATGCCTGTGCCATGGTCTATTTCTGCTTGAGCCCACCAGGTCTTTGCAAGCTAGTGAAAGTCTAGATGTGAGACCCAAAACTTCTCAAACCGGAAGGGTTTGTATTTGGGAGTTGCCCCTATTTCTAGGCTGGAGGCAATTGGCCAATGCTCTGACCTTGCTTTTGGGAGAATGAGACTTTCCATGTAAGGGGCTTCTTCCATTATCTCTTCAGCTACGAGGAAACGATCCAGACGACAAGCAATGTGTTGATTTCCTGATCTATGATTAGACTAGGTGAAGGTGCCATTACTATTTTCAACGTCTACTAGCTTTAACTGATCAATGAGGGTTTTGAACTTACCATTGTCTTGTTCAAGTCATTTGCTTCCTCTTGTTTTTTCTTCAAGGGACAAGATCATGTTGAAATCACCTCCTAGGATCCAGTTGGGAGTAGACAGCAAGGATTTGATGAAGAATAGTCATTCCAAAAGTTTGTCTTTTTCCTGTTGACTTTGGGGGCCGTATACATTTGTGACAATCCCCATCTGATTCGAGCTTGTGATCTCGAAGTGGGTCGTTATTGTGCCTATGGTGGAAAACGACCTGCTTAAGGAGACATTGCAAGGGTTCCATAAAATGGCCAGACCTCGTGAGGCCCCTATGGATTCTATTAGAATGAAGTCACATCGTCTCCAAATGCATTGGAAGATGCTTTCAGCTTCTACCCCTGCACATTTTGTTTCATGTAACAATAGAATATCTGGGTTTTCTCCTTGGATGCAGTTTTGGAGGATCTATTGTTTGGATCGACCATTGAGTCCTCTAATGTTTTAGGTGATGATATTCATCATTAAGAGGGTGGGTTTGGGTGGAGGTACCCCTCCGAGAGCTTGTGAATCTTCCCTGAGTTGATCATAAGGTTACCCACCTCCTTGATGAGTTGATGTACTGGTTTCCTCCCTCTTCTTTTATTCTCTCGCGACACTTTTTTTGAGCTTGAACCAGACTCTATGGCTATTCCTAGATGCGTTGTGGATCCTGCTGAGGAGTCAAGAAAGACTTTGTGTACCTTTCGAAGTTGCTCTTCAGAAAGTGCATGCAGATCCTTTTGGTTGAGGGCTTCCTCAAGTTTTTCCAAATCGATGTCTGCCAGATCTCTATCATCCAGGTGCATTAAGATGTCTCCTTCTGCATCCCCTTTCTCATTTGGGTGGGGTTCACGATTTGGATCAGGAGGGGCAGAGTTTTGGTTCTTACCTTTGGTCTGAAGCGGCTCCTTGTGCGGATCTTGGATGGCTCCATATTCCGGTAGTTGATTTAGGATCTCATAGGAGTTCTTGGTTAGGATCTGCAGTTTAGGGTTTGGTTTCTGTTTCCTCGAAGGATTTTTCTTCCTAGACATGACAATGGTGAAGCCATCTCGCTATGTGGTATCATCTACTTCGGTAGCTTGTTTGTTCAGAGGGCAGTCTCTAAAGAGATGACCATGTTCGTGACATTTTCTACAACGAAAAGGGATGTGCTCGTAGTCCAGAGTTTGTTGTCAATCTTTGTCATGGTATTCCAGCATTACTACTCTTGGTAGGGCTTTGGAGATGTTCATGTAAACATAGATTCGGGCGTATGAGTTGTATTTCCTCTGTTTTGTAGATTCTAAGGTTTTGACGTATTGGCCCACTGTATTTCCGATTCCCATGAGGATTTCCTCCAGCCAGAACTCTTGTGGTAGGGAGTAGAGGTGGATCCATATGGGGGCCATGGTGAAGTCCTCCTTGTCTAGGTTGAATCCCTCCATCCAAAAATGTAGAAATAACCTTGTCGAGTTGTAGAAATATGGCCCGTTCTCAAAGATTCGATCTCTGTCTTCTGGGTTGTACAAAATGATCGTGAAAAATCCTTTGGAGCTTAGTTTGACCTCATAGTCCCCTTTGGGATTCCACTAGTGCTTTATCCACCCGGTCAGGTCCCGTTTAGATGGCCACAGGCCCAAAAAATTGCCAATGAGGGCATGCTCACTCATAAATTGTGTGTGTTCCCCCACTCTTGTTGAGATGATGATGTATCTTGGCATCTTGTCCATTTTTGGGATGCAATTTTTGGGCTCCCATCCATGAGGTGCTTTTGGATGTGATGTGTTGGCTTCCACATCCATTTCCTTCCTGAGTCCTTACTCTCTGGCGAGGAGTTGGTCGTGCATTTGAAGAGGCGGCTCAAATGTTGGGCATTTTTCCCTTGTTCCCAACCGATCATTGGTCGTTACGTTTTTGTATGAGGAGGTTTCCCCCCTCTTTTGAATGCATTCTGACATGTCAGGCAAAATACAGTCTACGTCTGGTTGTGGCAGAGGGTTTGCTGCGCAGTGGGATAATCCAGTCAAGCCGCGAGATGTTCCGGGCTGCGCTAGGGTTTAACTCCCTTCAGCTCCTCTCATCTCCTTCAAAACAAAACCGATCATGAACGAATAATTGAAAATGGAATACCATTACGATTTCTTTAAACAAGTGACATGTACATTAAATTTTTTTTTTATTTTGCATTGAAAGTACATGTATTTATGAATATCTAGGATTCTAGAATCATTTCCATTTTAGTTTACTTTCATGGTCCATTCAATTAAGAAAAATTGTATTTTTTATGAATTATAAAGTTTACCAAACCTTATTTACAATTTCAGGGAAAAACCTATAGATTATATCTGGGGAACCTAAATTGACCTATACTTTGGATAATTGTACTTTAATTCTACAAATTATCCAAATCATATACACAAATCCTTTAATGCATGTAACCAATTTACTACATATAGGATAAATGTGTTCATTATTTGCAATTTGATTGTTCAATGTTTTTTCATATGAAGAGGATAACTTCATATCAAAACTAGGACCCATTTCTATGTCATTATAAAGGACTATTGATGGCTTAGAAAAACTTTAAATTTAGATAAATTTTAATATCAATATAAATTTTAATGAAGATCATTTACTTATATTAAATTTGATGACTTGTTTTGACTATTTTCATTGTTGGATTGTCATTTCATTGTAAAATATCATAAGAAACAATAAATTTTGATGACTTGTTTTGACTATTTTCAACCATATTTCCAAATCAAACAAAATTAAAATTATAAGTGAAAAACTATAATTTTTATTTCACATTTTCTTGAATATTTCAT
>JZKD02S2001793.1:13864-26973 GCA_000966675.3 Picea glauca | reverse complement strand
AATACAAGAACAACTTAGCTTAAGGTTCAACAAGGTGATATCATGTTACCTATTTACCATAATCAATATGTATTGTGATATTAATATTATCTCTTATTAACTACATGGGATGTCATTACAAAGAAATGGAACTAAGTATCAACACCTATATTACACTTGTATGGGATTCCAATGCTTGTGTAAATACAAAGGGTAATAGATCACCACCTTCAACTAGTATCTTATCCAAAGGGTAATAGAACATTATCTTCAACTAAATGCCTGTGTAAATACAAAGGGTAATATATCATTAACAAGGGTCTTTTAAAGGGTATATACTATTATCCAATACATATGGGTTTTACTTACTCTAATTAAGAGAGAGCTAAAGCAATTGAATCAGCTTCATATCTTACCCGTATGAGCTATGTGAATATTACTATATATTTAAGAGTGTAGAGTCTCAATCTAAGGTATAGGCAACTAATCACAAGAATGAAGATGGAAGTTCAAATTTCATTTCTACTATGAGCTTTTCGTTGTGTTCTTATCAGTTTTCTTGGGTATCGTTAATTCTGTTTTATTTCCAAGTCTTCATACTTTTAAGCCCTTCTTTGTTGAAAACGGAAGCTAGCTTGACTTTTGGAAGAATTGTAATTGGTATCTCAATCCATGGCATTGGAGCTAGACATTTGGATTTAAATTTGTTATTTCTTATCATTCTGTAAATGAGAAATTGACATGAAATGTTCACTACTTGTGTCTTTTTGTTACAGTGCAAAGTATTGTAACATATTTTAGTTGTGGGAATAATTGTAGTGGACAGTTTCCCCATGTTTCAAGGTTTATTTTTATCTGTTGTACGTGATATTTTGTAGATTTTAAAATGGTTCTTTCTTCTAGCTTTGTAAATGAGGTTTTGACATAAAATATCGATGTCTTTTATTAGTTTCGCTATCAATGCAAAGTGACTGTTACATATTTCGATGTATCTATTTTGGAGGTTGAGGGAATGACTACAGTGAATATACTACATATGTTTCACTGTTTGTTTTCTATTTGTTGAGTGCTATATTAATGCAGATTTTTCATAACATATTACAATGTAATATGTTATAGTAATATGTTATAACATATGCACTGATATTAAAATTGAAAACAGATATGATCTGAATTATAACATATGCATAGATATTAAAACATATGTACAGATATTATACATATGCACAGATATTAAAATTGAAAACAAACTGTAAAATGTAAAATGTAAACTGTGAAATGTATTTAAAACTGTTCTTTCTTTTAACTTTGTAAATGAGGTTTTTACATGAAATATTGGTTCGTCTTTTATTAATTTTTCTATCAATGCAAAGTGACTGTGACATATTTCAGTGTATATATTCTGGAGGTTGAGGGAATGACTTCAGTGAATATACTTCCTATGTTTCAATGTTTGTTTCTATTTGTTGAGTGCTATATTCTATGCAGATTCTTCATAACATATTACAATGTAATATGTTATAGTAATATGTCTTAGTGTTCAGGATATAAGACCTAGTTATACCAAAGGTATGATTTGGATCACATACTTTAAGTGAATGGATTAATATATCACATATATAGAACAATAAGTTTATTAAGAGTCATCTAATTCAATTAACTTTTATGCCTACTACTTCTCTCCCATACTCTTACATTTTTTATCCTATGTCCAAAATTGTTGTTGCCATGATTGTAAAAGTCTCAAGTCTCAATTATAGTTTTATAATGGATACCATTGTTTTTGGGTTTCCTAGTAGCCTTATCATACCTCGAGAATCATTCCTTCATAAATTTTGACTTCTGCAAGTTCTTGGAAAATACAATGCACCAACAGTTTTTAGATTTTAGGGGTACCAGGTCATTCAAGTACCAGTTGATCCATATGTTAATCCATCAAAACTACTCACATCTGGATTATATTTTCAGTCTAGGATGGTGAATGACTAGCCAACATGTTTCTCTCCCAACCATTGAGTGGTTGCCTATGGTAAGAGAACATGCCATCGGTGAAGGTTTTTTGCAGTATGTAAACTCTTTTATGTCTATATTAGACTTTATTATCCACAATGAAGTATCCGTTATAATTATTCCTTTAGTCAAAGGGTCACTACAATTGAAAAACGACACCAAAGTGGGAGACTGGTTACTTTTTGAGCAGTTTACTATGATAAGAGTCTATGGCTTTGAAGAAGAGCCATATCAAAAGTGAGTGCTGAATTTGGTTGTTATAGAGACTGAAAAAAGTTAAATTCAATCAGTTGTTGACTACAAAGACAACCATATTACATTAAATGTTGATCAGATGAATTTCAAGGAAAAACCAAATCTACACAAGTAGGTCAGTCATGTCTTACACAGAGATGTGAACAAGACTCATGACAATATGAATAAATTGAAATAGGCTTTAATCAAAGTGGAGAAATAACAGAGGCAAGATAAAGTGGTTACTATAGCAATGAATTCTAGAATCAACAATCTGTAAAATAATATTTATAACTTATGATACTCTAATATTACATATATAAAAATGGATTTATAAATTGAATTCGTGAAGATATGAAATTTTTATTAAATACAAAACGTTTGAAATAAAAAGTTGGACAATTTGAATTTTTTATGAAATTTTTATGAAATTTTTATAAAATACAAAACGTTTGAAATGACTAGGACTTGGCCGTGGGGGGGAAACCATGTGGCCAAGCCGTGGACGTGCCCACGCCCACGGCTTGGCAATAGGGTTGGTCCCCCGCGGCCAAGGCACAATCAATTTTAATAAGAGATTATCTATGCAAAGAAAAGCAGGGCATTTGAATCTAAATCTTTAACACCGGAGTGAAAGACAATCGATTCGGCTCCTGGTCGACTTCTGAAGCATAGACTAATCACTTAAATGCTTACTCTATTCTTAATATTTGATTGTTAAGTGTCTATATCAAATTTAAAAACTTAATATTTAATTGTTAAATGCCTATATCAAATTCATTAAATCCATATTGTTTATAAATTATTTATTAATGTCTATATCCAATTCACATTTTTAAGTAAATCCATATTGTTTATAAATTTATTGTTTGTGTGTAGAATTTGAACATTTAAACATGTGATTTTTAAATTGTCTTCCTATTTTATTTTTAAATTTATTAAAAAAAAATGAAATGTATATGTTTTAAAAATATTCCATTGTATGTATATTTCACAAATATTCCATTGTATGTATATTTCACAAATATTCCATTATAAATTATAAGATAGAGAGTAATGTACAACATTTATATGTATATATGTTGAGCATTCAAATGATCAAATGAATATGTATATTTGTTGGGCACTCAAATTATCAAATGATTTTGTATATGTAGAAATCTAATTGACCAAGAATCACTTAGTGTTAGTTTTAGTTGTTTAAATTGTAATTTTGAATCATAGAATTAGAGCAATGTAATTAATCTAAGATTGCAATAGTTGAACTTAGATGTATAATTCGTTTTTAGTGATAGTAAATGTTGTATAATTCATGTACTTAGATGTATAATTTGTTTTAAGTGGCAGTAAATGCTATATAATTCAATGTAGTTAGATATACAATTAACACATCTCACAATTACAGAATTTAAATTTAAATTATAAAATTTAAATTTAAATTTAAAACTACATATAAAACTACATTACAAAATTTAAATTTAAATTACAGAATTGAAATGTAAATTTAAAACTACATATAAAACTACATTATCGAATTTAAATTTAAATTACAGAATTTAAATTTAAATTTAAAACTGCATATAAAACTGGATTACAGAATTTAAATTTAAATTACAAAATTTAAATTTAAAATACAGAATTTAAATTTAAATTACAGAATTCAAAATTTAAATTTAAAACTGCGTATAAAAGTTAAAATTATAACACATTTCACAAATAACAATTGTAATTTGAAAATGTTGTACTTCGAGTAATCAAACTAGTTCCACTACTCAGGGTATTAATTAGAGTTACTTAAGCTATTAGTAGTTCAGCAGGGCTCAGAGATCTAGTGAATTAAAATATGTGTAATCATTATATAGGATTATGAAGAACGTACTTAGGAAAAACAACACCTTATAATTAAAAACAGTGTACCTATGGGAAATGGTAACTAATGGTAACTAGGCAGTTAATTGGAAAAAAAAATGGTAACTATGGGATAATTGTTGCATGTAGACTGTGACTTGGTCGCGAGGGGCCAGCCCTGTGGCTAAGTCATGGGCATGCCCACGGCTTGGCCACAGGGTTGCCCCCCTGTGTCCAAGTCACAGCTTGTGGACTATGACTTAGCCACTGGGGGGCAGCCCTGTGGTCAAGACGTTGGCGTGCCCATGGCTTGGCCACAACGCTAGCCCCCTGCGGTCAATTTGAATTAAAAATTACAGACTTAAATTACAGATTTACAGAATTAGAGACTTACCTGCAGATCTAACCGCCCTTTCGCCCGCAGGACCGCCCGCCAACACAACAGCACAAAACATGTCCACGCCAACACGTCCGCGCCAACACGATAATGCCAAACACATATGTGCCTATCACAAACATGACAACGCTAAACACAAACTCACGATAATGCCAAACACAAAATCACTATCACTCACAAACACAACGCGCGGCCCTTAAATAGTCATGACAGCCTTAAATGTTTACTTAACAAGCATGACAACTTTAACTGTTTACTTAACAGGCCTGTCACAATTCATTTTCTCCAATTTTTGGATACAATCTTGTATGCAGTGAATTTGGGTAATATTGTTGTCCACCGACACTCGCATAGTCAACTATAATGATTGAGTTGCTTCTACATCATATGTTTCATATTTCTTATGTATTTGGAATGTAATCTATTCATCATTGAGGATACATATATCCTTCACTGGTTCACTAGTTGTTGCTTGATCATTGGTTCGATGGATGCTGCTTATTGTTGTTTGCTTCAAATTTGCAATGTTGAGGTCCTGCAGCTGCAATTGGACCTCTTGGTGCTTGCTTGCTGGTTTGTTATTTGTTGCTTGCTCTTGTTTGCTTCAATTTTGCAAGGTTGAAGTCCTCCACCCACACTTCAACCTTTTCTTGCACTTTGTAGGGTTGAAATCTTGCACCATTGTTTGCTTCAACTTTGAAAGGTTGAGGTCATGCACATGTAGTTGGACCTGTTTCTGCACTTTGTAGTGTTGAGATCCTACACCCACAATTGGACCTGCGATTCTGTCGTTCTGACGCAGCCCTCCTCAACCCACAGGTCGGAAGGTCCACGTACACAGGATCTTTCTTCCTTCACTGGCCTGAAGAGCTCTCGGCAATGGCTCTCCTATTTCCCTTTCGGAAAATCTGCACCCATAATTAACTTCGAGAAATTCCCCTTTATACTTCGGGAGATCGGACTTCGCACTTTCGCAAATCCAGTGGTCAAGTGCCTTGTCTCTCAATCTCCGAAAAACCGAAAATAGTCAACGCTTGACCTTTTCTCTCTCTATTTTGAATTTCTCCTTGTCATGATTTCGGCGGTTGCGATGTCAAGCAACTCATTCCCTCGATTCCCGAAACCCGATTTGCCGAAACTCCAATGTGCTCGCAGGGTTTGACTTTTCAACAACCCCTCATTTCGTCGGGACTTCGGACTTCACGATTTCGTGAATCCTAATGCAAATAATTCGGGTCTTCACCCCACAAAACCCTGAAATGGTCAACGGAGTTTGACTCTCGTGTCGATAGTGCACCACCTATCCACCTTGCTGATTCTGTGGCACACACAATCCTTTTGGCCCTTCGGGACTTCGTGTTTCGTGATTTCGCGAGTCCTGTTGCTAAGATTACGGGACTTACACTTGCGAAAACCCAAAAAAGAAGTTCATGGGTAAATCCAACAGCCCCTAAGGCTTGAATCTATGGCTCTACTCCTTCTGAGCTTGAACCTCTCGACTACACTTGCCGTAACTCCCCTTCTCTTTCGTGAGATTTGACGACTCACGGGACTTCGTGAATTCTTCACAGAGAATTCTGACCACCCGTTCCTCTCTTGAGAACTTCCGCACGAACTAAACAAAGTATCTCTCTCCACGAAAATTGTCCTCCTGCGGTCGACGTCGCTACGCCTTCCTTCCAATTTTCAAGGTACTTGACCTCTTGTCTTCCTTCGACCCCTTCGAAGGTTCAAATCCTTCTAAGCTTTTCCACGACTTCGAGTCTTTTAGAAAACTCCCGCTCGCACTCCTTGCAGCAGACCTTCAAACACCTTTAAGTGTTGAACTCCCTTTGACTCTGCGTACTCCTATAGCAACAGTCTCTCAACACATCATTCAAGTTACCAAACCCGAATCTCTACTCATCCTACGCACACCTTGCACGACTCCTATGCCCAACTGCACTTCTGAGGGAATGAGAACAAAAGCTATCTTTCCTGAGCTCTCAGAGGCGAACCTCTGAACCCTTTGTCAATGCACTCCTTGCAAAAAATTCAACTGCACTCCTTGCAGGAACTCTTGCTCAGATAGAGAAACAATTGAAACTCATTTCCCTTACACTCTCTCTCTCTCAAATTTCCAACATTCAACAAGAAATCATTCATACATAGCATAAAAGCAATTGCATGACAGAAAGAGTAAAACATTCATGAGCATAGCATTCAAAAGTGCATACACAGAGAATATATGAACACCATGAGTCTGAATCAAAGCATTCTTGTATTAATCAAGAACTTATGTACATGGAATTATTCTACACAGCTCTCTGCTTCTTCTCTTCTATGCTCTTATGCTCTCAATTGGCATCCTCCTTCTATATGTTATGTTCTTCTCTTTCCTATTACAATTACACAATGAGGGTGTCTATATCTCGTTTCCCTCTCTCATTCTAAACTGTCTAATCTAGAATTAAATTATATCTACTTGCATTAACTACCATAAATGCCTTCTACCTACTAAGGACGAGAGCGGATTGCTCAAGGTCCTTTTACAATATTACAAGTGTGCTCCTTCTTAATTATCTCATTTAAGATTGGCGCATTAACTTCAAGATAATTTCAAAATTTGCACTGGGTGCTTCTCCAGCTGTTCTTTATCCCTGCGCTGGCTCGCTTGAGATGCTCTTGCATCATACTCCCTTGCTTGAAAATTTTCATGGGCTCCTGTCCATGAGCTCGCGTACGGTGTGTCCATGCCTCTGGATCTCCGCTTCGTTCTCCCAGTTGGCATCTTCAACTGGATGGCCCTTCCACTTGACCAAATATTCAAAGTATTTCTTTCGCCTGGTCTTCTTGCCAATCCTTTTGTCCAATATGCGCTCCATCTACGGGTTTTCTGCAACTAGCATCTGCTTTGTCCACTGGACCCCTGGCTGTTCATTTCCTTTCCCTGCTTCCTCATTTTTATATGGGTACAAATCTGAGATATTGAATATCGAATAAATTATGATCCCATCAGGTAATTCAATCTCGTAAGCATTCACCCCAAATTTCTTTAAGACCTTACATGGTCTGATTTTATTCATCTTCAGCTTATTATATGTTCCTATCGGGAACCTTTCCTTTCTCAAATGTGCCAGAATCAAATCACCAACCTCAAATTGAAGTTGTCTCCTGTGTTGATCTGCTCTGCGCTTATATTCCTAGTTGGAACTCTGCAATCGGTCCTTCACCTGGTTGTGAAGTTCCTTTATTGCCTCTGCAAAATCTTCTGCACTAGCGCTCCTAGTTGCAATCTGTTTTGAATCCCTCAGCTCAGAAATTCCTCTTAGTTGCATGCCATAGAAAATCTAAAATGGACTTTGCCCCGTGCTTCTATTAACTGAGTCATTATAAGCAAACTCTGCTTGTGGTAATATGTTGTCCCACTGGCTGTGATGTTCTGTCACCAGGCTTCTCAGCAAGTCTCCCAGACTTCTGTTCACCACTTCTATCTGTCCATCCATCTGAGGATGATAAGCTGAACTAAACGACAAGTTAGTTCTCAGCTTCTTCCATAAGATCCTCCAAAAGTGTCCTACGAACTTAGTGTCTCGATCCAAAACTATGCTCCTTGGTAAGCCGTGAAGTTGAATGACTTATTTAAAAAACAAATTCGCAATGTGAGTTGCATCACTGGTCTTCTGACATGGAATGAAGTGTGCCATCTTGGAAAATCTATCCACCACCACAAAGATTGAGTCGTACCCTCTTTGTGTTCTTAGCAACCCCAATATGAAATCCATGTTGACTGCATCCCACGGCTTCTCAGGTATGGGTAATGTTTGATAAAACCCTGCATTATGTTTCCTTCCCTTCGAATGCTGGCAAATTCTGCATCTGTCCATGAATCTCTTGACGTCTTCTCACATTCCCGGCCAAAAATATCACTCATTCAATTTTGCGAACATCTTGTCATGACCAAAATGTCCTGTCAATCCCCCATTATGTTTCTCCTTCAACAAATTCTCCCTCATGGAGCATTTTGGAATACAAAACTAATTACCTTTAAACAGTAATCTTTCCTAGATCATGTATTTTGTCCATTGGCTTCTATCTCTGAGAATTGGATTCTCAGTTGCTTCGTACGCCTCCTTAAAATCTGGATCATCCTTGTACATGTCCCTGAGATCATCAAAACCCAACGTTTTGACTTTGAACTCCTGCAATAGAAAACACTTCCTACTCAAAGAATCAACAACTTTGTTAGCAATACTAGAAATATTTTTAATCACAAAAGTAAAATTCTGCATATATTCAACCCATTTAACATGTCTCTGATTCAACTTTTTCTGTTGAGTCACAAACTGTAATGCATGATTATCGCTGTATAAGACAAACTCTTTCAGGATCAAGTAATGTCTCAATTTCTTCAATGCCTATATGATAGCATAGAACTCCTTATCATACGTGGAGTATTTCACCTTCGCTTCATTCAACTTCTCACTGAAGTATGTTATTAGCCGATCCTCTTGACTCAAGACTGCCCCTATTGCAAATCCACTTGCATCGCACTTCACCTGAAATGTCTTTTGGAAATCAGGCAACACCAGGATTGGTTGTTCCGTGATTTTCCTCTTCAATAGATTAAAACTCTTTTCAGCCTCTTCTGTCCAGTGAAAAGACTTGTGTCTTTTATTCACTGTATCCATCATCGGTGCACTAATTCCACTGAAATTTCTAATGAACTTTCGGTAGAAACTAGCCAATCCGTGAAAACTTCTCACCTCAAAGGTATTCTTCAGTGATGGCCAACTCTTGATCACCTCCACCTTATCTGGATCCATCCTCAACTCATCTGCAGAAATAACAAATCCCAAATAAACGAGCTCCATCTTCATGAATGAGGATTTCTTCATGTTTATCAACAGCTTCTCCTGCTGTAACCTCTTCATCACTGTAGCCAAAGGTTTCAGATGCTCTGCCACAATTTTACTGAAAACCAATATGTCATCCAGATATATGATAGCAAATTTTTCGATGAACTCCCTTAGGAATTCGTTCATCAACCTCATGAAAGTACTCGGTGCATTTGTTAAGCCAAATGACATAACAAGCCATTCATACAACCCTTCGTTTTTTTTGAAGGTTGTCTTCCATTCATCACCTTCTCTTATGCGGATTTAATGATAACTGCTTTTCAAATCAATCTTTGAAAAGAATTTTGCTCCACTAAAGCAATCCATTAGATCATCCATCCTTGGCAATGGAAATCTGTACCTGATGGTTATCTTGTTGATCGCCCTCAAGGTAGTACACATCCTCTAGCCTCTATCTTTCTTTGGACTGAGTACTGTCAGAACAACACACGAACTCAAGCTTTCCCTGACCAATCCTTTGTCCAACAAATCTTGGACTTGTCTTTTGACCTCTTCACTTTCTTGCGGCATCAATCTGTACGCAGCTTTGTTTGGCAAACTGGCTCCTAGTATGAGATCAATATGATGACTCACACTTCTAATCGGTGGCAACGAACGAGGTAGTTCGTCCACTACTATGTCAACGAACTCTTCCAATAGTTCTTGGACCTCTTCTGGTAAATCATCCACTCTTGTGCTGATCAAAACAATTCTAGGCTTCCTAACCACAATGAATTGTCGTTCTTCCTTCTTCTTGAATTGTGTAAGAAGTTCCTTCCCACTCATGAGAAGTACAGTGTTATTTACTTCCGGTTTCACCTCCTTATCCTTGATTGGAAGAAACATGTGAGCTCTCTCATTCTTCTCTAGGGTGTATGTGTTCATTCTCCCATCATGAATAACATTCATGTCATATTGCCATGGTCTACCCAACAATAGATGACAAACATCCATGGGAATAACATCATAGAGTATCTTATCATTATATCCCCCTATCTTAAATTCAACTAAACACTGTTTAGTGACAGTTACCTGATGTCCTTTTTGTAGCCACGAAACTTTGTATGGGCTTGGATGATCAATCATCTCCAGCTCCAACTTTTCTACCATCTCTGTAGAAACGAGATTATCTGTGCTACCATTGTCCACAATGACCTTTCATACCCTGTCCTTGGTCTTGCAAGCAGTCCGGAAAAGTGTGTTTCTTTGGACTGAACTCTCCACCTCCTTCTCTGATGTCAAAAGATATTTTCGCATCATCAACAATCTTCCGCCTTCAGCATCTTCTGTCTCAATGTCTCGCCTCTGCGCTTCGGCGATGTGAGTCTCTCCACCTTCCTTCTTTTTGTCTGGACACTCATAAGACTTGTGCCCATTCTTTCCGCATGTGAAGCATGTTATTACTCCACCTCTTCCTCTTCCTCTACCTCTGGTACGAGGAAGCATATTATTATCAGCATAATCTCCTCTCTGTTCGGTATGTTGCCCTCTCTGTTCAACATGTTGCCCTCACTGTGAGCTTCCACCTCTCTCAGTTCGAGTCGAAGGTTTCTTCCAATCCTCCTTGGGCTTTTGATTTTTATCCTAGACAACTGATTTTCCCCTGGCTTGACTCCTGCCTTGGCCTCTTTGACTCTGCTTTCGGCTCAGCTTCTCTTCCGCTTTTAGAGCCATTTGATAAGCATCTTCCACCGTTCGGATGGTTACCATGCTCATCTCATCCTGAATGTTGTATCTTAGGCCATTCATGTATCTAGCAACTTTTTCATCATCGCTCTCTCGATGACCTGCCCTGATGTTCAGCCTATAGAATTCTTCAGTGTATTCTTTCACTGTCATCGGTTTCTATCTCAAGTTTTGCATTCTTCGAAGCAGAGTGATCTGGTAATCTCTAGGGATGAATTTTGCCTTCATCTTTACGATCATCCTGCCCCAGCTCTTGATATTCTGCTTGCCTTTGCAGCATCTGTCAGCTTGTAGTTCATCCCACCACAATGCTGCATGTCCCTTCAATCTTGTGATAGCATGTTTGACCTTCTTGTCCTCTTCGACATCTTCATAGTCAAAATATGTGTCCAGAGCTCTAATCCAGTCTAGAAGCTCCTCTGCATCCAAATTTCCCTCATAAACTGAAATGTCCATTTTTGCTCTTGCACCCATTCTTGCAATAGCTCTAATCAAGCGTTCGTTTGCTGCATCTTCGGCTGCAACTTCTTCTTCTTCATGTTCAACCTCAATTTCACTTTCGGAATCACTAAGATCCCCAACACCGACTGTGCATCTCTGTGTTGTTTCCATGTCTTCAAGTCTGGCGCGTAAATCACGCATTTCTTTTTCTATGGATGGATCAGGCATCTGCCTACCCCTTCTTCTCGGTATTTCCCTGTCCTTTGGTGGATCGGGTGTTTGCCTATCCCTTCTTCTCGGCGGCATGGTGAATTCTCCTTTTTCCTACTACAGAAAGCAAAGAAACCTTTCTATGCTCTGATACCAAACCTGACGCAGCCCTCCTCAACCTACAGGTTGGAAGGTCCACGTACACAAGATCTTTCTTCATTCACTAGCCCGAAGAGCTCTCGACAATGGCTCTCCTATTTCCCTTTCGGGAAATCTGCACCCACAATTAACTTCGAGAAATTCCCCTTTATACTTCGGGAGATCGGACTTCGCACTTTCCCGAATCCAGTGGTCAAGCGCCTTATCTCTCAATCTCCGAAAACCCGAAAACAATCAACGCTTGACCTTTTCTCTCTCTATTTTGGATTTCTCCTTGTCGCGATTTTGGCGGTTGCGATGTCAAGCAACTCGTTCCCTCGATTCTCGAAACTTGATTTTCCGAAACTCTGATGCGCTCACAGGGTTTGACTTTTCAACAGCCCCTCATTCTGTCGGGACTTCGAACTTCGCGATTTCGCGAATCCTAATGCAAAGAATTTGGGTCTTCACCCCACGAAACCCCGAAATGGTCAACGGAGTTTGACTCTCGTGTCGATAGTGCGCCACCTATCCACCCTACTGATTATGTGGCCCACACAATCCTTTCGGCCCTTCGGGACTTCGCATTTCGTGATTTTGCGAGTCCTGTTGCTAAGATTACGGGACTTCCACTCGCGAAAACCCGCAATAGAAGTTCATGGATAAATCCAATGGCCCCTAAGGCTTGAATCTACGTCTCTACTCCTTCTGAGATTGAACCTCTCGACTACACTCGCCGTAACTCCCCTGCTCTTCCGTGAGATTTGACGGCTCACGGGACTTCGTGAATTCTTCACAGAGAATTCCAACCGCCTGTTCTTCTCTTGAGAACTTCTGCATGAATTAAACAAAGCATCTCTCTCCACGGAACTTGTCTGCCTGCGGTCGACGTTGTTATGCCTTCCTTCTAATTTTCAAGGTACTTGACCTCTTGTCTTCCTTCGACCCCTTCGAAGGTTCAAATCCTTCTGAGTTTTCCCACGACTTCGAGTCTTTCAGAAAACTCCCGCTCGCACTCCTTGCGGAAGACCCTCAAACACCTTCAAGTGTTGAACTCCCTTTGACTCTGCGCACTCCTGCAGCAGCAGTCTCTCAACAAATCATTCAAGTTACCAAACCTGAACCTCTACTCGGCCTGCACACACCTTGCACGACTCCTGTGCCCAACTGCACTTCTTAGGGAATGAGAACAAAAACTATATTTCCTGAGCTTTCAGAGACGAACCTCTGAACCCTTTGTCAATGCATTCCTTGCGTACAATTCAACTGCACTCCTTGCAGGAACTCTT
>JZKD02S2001793.1:0-13399 GCA_000966675.3 Picea glauca | reverse complement strand
TCACTTTTCCAAATATGCAACCCCCTTACATTGGCATTATGGCTGGAGTGGTACCTTTGGCATTGCCTTCAACACAACTGCTATCTAGTCTTCCAGAAGATTCTCGTCACAAATCCACAGTAGTAAGAATAACTCCTGCCACTGCTGTTAAACGACTACCCACAGGAACATCAACTGCAGATGGATTCAATTACCAGCATTCTACCATTGCCAATTACGCTGGTCTCTTGCAAGCGTGTGTCAATACGGAAGACGAAAGCCAGGGTAAGCAAATTCATGGTCAGATGATCACCAAAGGTCTCCTTCACATCGATCTGTTAGGCACCAAA
This sequence comes from Picea glauca, assembly GCA_000966675.3. Classification (NCBI taxonomy): domain Eukaryota; kingdom Viridiplantae; phylum Streptophyta; class Pinopsida; order Pinales; family Pinaceae; genus Picea; species Picea glauca. The sequence goes on along the minus strand of JZKD02S2001793.1, from coordinate 13,070 downwards.
CTTGTAAGCATGTATGCAGCCTGTGGGAGCGTTGGCGATGCACGCCTCGTTTTCGACACGGTACAAAAACAGCATCTACCATCCTCATCATCATCATTATGGAATGCAGTGATTAGAGGATATGTTAGGAATGGGTATTTTGAGGAAGCCCTTAATCTGTATTGCAGAATGCAACATGAGGCGGGCATAAGGCCTGACAATTTCACATTTTCCTGCTTGCCAATCGCATGTGCTGGGTTATCCAGTTGTAAACTTGGGGATCAAATCCATAACCACATAATCAAAAGTGGATTTGAGTCGAATGTGTTTATTGGAAATGCCCTTGTAGCCATGTATTCCCAGTGCGGCAGAGTAGACCTTGCACGCCAAGTGTTTGACAAAATGAGCGAAAGAAGTGTGGTGTCATGGAGTGCCATGATTGCGGGATATGCTCAGAATCTGCATTCTTATGAGGCCCTGAATTGCTTCCAACAAATGCAAACCCTGCAGCCTCACCTGAAACCCAACCTTGTGACCACCGTAAGTGTTCTGCCTGCATGTGGCCATTTAGAAGCGCTGAAAACTGGCAAGGCGATCCACAGCTACATAGTAAAAAATGGATTCGATCAGTGTAATGCATTTGTGGGGAGTTCGCTTGTAGCAATGTATTGCCAATGTGGGAAAATAGATGTTGCCGAACGCATATTTGATAAATTACTTCAGAGAAGTGTTTTCTTATGGAATGCAATGATAGCAGGGTATGCACAAACTGGGTATGCTAATGAAGCAATAGAACTCTTTTGTCAAATGGTACAGGACAATGTCAAACCTAATTCTGTAACCGTTGTGAGTGTTCTCCCAGCTACTGCTTGCTTAGCAGTTCTACAACAGGGTAAGGAAATCCATGGACACGTTATTAGAAATGGTTTCGAATGCCACGTTGCTGTGGGAAATGCTCTCATAGACATGTATTCTAAGTGCGGATCTGTAGAGCTTGCATACCATGTGTTTGAGAAAATGTCTATGAGAAATGAGGTCTCCTGGACCTCAATGATTTCAGGGTATGGAATGAATGGATATGGAGAGGATGCTCTCGCACATTTCAAGAAAATGCAAACGACGCGTTTGATACCAAACCATATTACCTTTGTTGCTGTTCTATCTGCGTGCAGCCATGCAGGTTTGGTTTCTGAAGGGAAGAAATACTTTGAGTGCATGAGTCGAGACTATCAGATTACACCAAGACTGGAACACTATGCCTGTGTGGTTGATCTGCTTGGTCGTGCTGGGCTCTTGGATGAGGCAGAGAGCTTTATCCAAGCAATGCCAGCAGAACCCAATGCCTCCGTGTGGGGTGCCTTACTGGCTGCATGCACAACTTATGGCAATTTAAATCTAGGACAACGTGTCGGAGAACAGCTTCTTGAATTGGAGTCTGACAATGATGGAAATTATATTCTGCTGTCAAATATCTATGCTGCTGCTGGCAAGTGGGACCGTGTAGCAAATGTAAGAGCAATCATGAAAGCTAGAGGATTAAAACAGAGGCCAGGATGCAGCTGGATTCGAGTCAAGACTAAGGTTCATCGATTTTTTGTAGGAGACAGATCACATCCACAGTCAGAGGATATATATGCAATGTTGGAGAGCTTGGCTGAACAGTTAAGGGAATTGGGGTATTTCCCTGATACAAGAGTTGTTCTGCACAATGTGGATGAGGAAGAGAAGGAAAACATCCTTAATGCTCACAGTGAGAAGCTGGCAATTGCATTCGGTGTTATAAAGACATGCCCAGGGACACCTATCCGCATCATCAAGAATCTTCGTATGTGCAGGGACTGTCACAGCGCCACCAAATACATTTCCAGGATAGTCTCCCGAGAAATATTTGTTAGAGACACAACCCGCTTTCATCGATTTAAGGATGGTGTGTGTTCATGTGGAGATTATTGGTGACATCCTTGCAAGAGGTGTCCAAGTCCTAGAAAGGAATTTTGTTTGTGCAGTTGTATCTTGTTCAATATCTAAGGTGTAATTATTTCAAAGCGCAAACAACTGATTTATATGGCCATTTGTTCAGACTGCAGGCCGAATCAAAGCATTGGATAAATTTGTACACTAAAATCACAAAGCACAGAACTTTTCATTTTTACCACTATTGTGACATAAAAGTCCAATTCTCATAGAAGAGATAGAAATGTACAAGCACAAAATATATGCAGTTAGCATGCTTCTCAAATATACATAGGAGATCATCAAAAGTTGTAAGTAAAAGATAAATGACAGTGGGCATGAGCTCTATGTATGCAAGTAGAATGGTTAGTTCAGAACGTGCTCCTCATCAATTGGCTCCAATTATATAGGTGGAAGCACTTATTCTTGGCAATGGGATGAAGTAAATTCAAGTAGTATTAAATGGGGAAGGTCTATATAAAAGAATGAAAGCTGGCTCCTCATTGCAGGGAGTGTTTTCCTACAACATTCATCAGCCAACAAGTGACCGCACCCAAGTAGTTGTGGGGGGGGCATCGGGGGATCTGATGGAGATCACTACTCTGATTCACAGTTAGCAACTTGAGTCTGGTAAGCCCCCAATAGGGGATGCTAAAGATACCTCATCCCACCCATCTTTCTTTCGTTTCGTCATGATCTCGAATTCTAGAGTTCTTTTATGGAATATTAGGGGATTCCATACTCTTTTGCAAGGAAAGATTTAGAAATAAGTATAGTAATAAGGGCTTGGAAGCCAGATTTTGAAATGGAGAAGGTAGTTAAAGGGGTTGGAATAAGGCATCCTTTGCAGTTTCTTGTTATGATGCTACCTCCATGGGAGTCGTGGTAATGTGGAAAGAATCAAGTGGTTTGTCTTTTCTTAAGAGTGTAATGAATGCTCTAGGTCAACGTGTCTATGTGGGGTTTGTCCAGAATAATAACCAACTCTCATTGTTTGTTTTATATGCTCTGTTGGGAGAAAGGAACAGGGTGATCCTCTGGGATGAGCTGCAGTGAAGTCTTGACAGGATCAACAAAGATAGCCGAAGGTTGATTTGATTGGGAGACTTCGAAAACCTACATTTATAGGGTTATCCTGGCAGTCATTATTTTTCATCATTATCTGACACCTGTTGCAATTAGCTCATTGGATTTGGATGGTCTGTGGGGCCATTCTTACTTTATGTTCATTTCTCAAGTATCAATGAACGAGGACTTTATTTCTAAGTTACAAGGATGGTAGGATGTGTTAAGGAGTTAAATTATCTTTCCTCGTGACAAGAGAGGTGGAGCAAAATGGTCGAACTCCTGAAAGGAAGAGTAAAGGAATATCCAACGAATGGGGCTGCTGAAACGAGGGATTATAAGGAGTCTAATTTGAAGGAATTGTCTTGAATTCAGGCAGCGGTTGAAACTATTGGCCCCTTCATCACTCAATATATGAGGATTGTTGACCCCATCATTTTGATGAAGGACATGGTGGCTCCAGATAAACAGACACAGTATCCAGGTTGCAGCACCTATTTTGGGGACTCTGAAGTCAGCTAGATATGAAGACAAACTTTAAAGCAGCTAAGGAAGTCAGCATCGAAGTCTAAGGGATGTGATTTTGGGTTTTGAGGAGGTAAAGTGGCAAAAGACTGCATGCACTTAACGGACCAATGAAGGATTGGGTAGTGGACATTAATCCCACTGCCTGTATGGTTAACGGTCCAAGGATTTGAATGAATCATCCCACCTAACGGCACATTGTATAAATGTAAAGGCTACGTTTTGGGAAAAGGTTGATTATTGATTCTTGGTTAGCTGATGGTTGTGAGTTGCTATTGTTGTTGGTTGTATATTACTAGGTAAGCTATTGAGCTGTGATGCAATGCGATGCTCTAACAATGTCTCGATTTGTGTTGGAAGTTAATGGAATGAGACCCCCTATTCAAATAAATTTTATCCTTATGGTATATGGTGATGCTGTTTACTTTATGGCTCAATCCTATGTGATGATGGATACTTTTTCTTGACTGTAATATGCTGCACCTTCATTATTGTTAAATATAATGTAACCTCAACAGGCTGACTGTACACTGCCAGCTGTCCTGGCCAGTTGTACTTTTTATTCTTGATTTGCTTGAGCCTATTTAGCTCAGCTATTTCCCTTTGCATAGAACTGACTTCACTACTTCTGCACGATCTTCTTCATATACTCGTTTTGTACTCTTCTTCATATATTCTAATATACTGTTTCATGTTCTATTCTTTCTCTTTGCATTTCTTGCTTCACAATTTATCATGGTATCAGAGCTACAATAGTAAGCCTCTTCACACAGGCTGGAGAGCAACACGATCCTCAAATAGAACAGAGCTTACACGGATCTTGAGAGCATTCGACACAGACTTTTCACAAGGCTTGGAGAGCTGTCCATCATACTCTCGAAAGATCCTAGCAGGAAACTTCCACGAGGAAGCAGACCGTCATACGCTCAAAAGATCAGCGTAAGAAGCTCACGCGAGGTCGCAGAGCGTACTATGCTTGAAAGTTTCAAGGAGCAGAAACACGAGAAGGAAGCAAAGACTGAGAACGAAGAAATAGTAAAGATTCTTATTCAATTTTCAAAGAATCATCAAAGATTCACGAAGAAGAGCTGCAGGAGGCGGGAACTCTTAAAGAAATCAAAGCATTTGGTCAAATTCGTGAATGATAGTTGCAGAAAGAAGAAGCGTTTAAAGCATCTCGGAAATCTCTCAAATTTGTCAAAGATTGCAGCAGAGAACAAAAAACTCGTGAAATTCTCTCAAATCTTTGAAAGATTCACGAATTTTTCTTCCGCAGAAGAAAATCCTTGCAAAGGCAGTAAAGAACGCATCTCAGGTTCAAAGAACAACTATCGCAGCCGTAAGATTTGTCCTACGAACAGATTCGAGGCGAAAATCCAGTTCAGAAGGGACGAAGAGAGCACGGAAAAGACAAAATAATTTCAGCCATTAGATCTTGCGCAGAGGACCGACAACCGTTGGATCAGCAAGAAAGTGCACGAGGTTTAGTCCTCTGGAGCACCAAGGAGAAATTCGACTTGCGAAGTCACAAAATCATCTGGATCGTCCATCAAGAGACATGTGGCGAGATCTCGACATTTCGTTGACTCGCAAGGTGTAAAGGTCAGAAGACAGTTGTGAGAATTTGCGAATTGAAAAATCATGAGTTATTCTGGACCGTTGGATTGAGATAGATCGTGAGTCGTCGATCTGATCCAATCGCAAAATCGGGGATCGGGAGTTGGCCAAGCGAAGAAGACTGCTCTCCAAAACCCCCATACGCGAAATCCCGACACCACAAATCGCGAAATCCCGAGAGGATTGTGAGCCGTCCATCTCAGAGGACAAGTGGCAGCAGATCCAAGTGCCATCATTTCGGCATTTCGGAGTTCGGGATATCGGAGGTCTTGTTGACGAAAGGTCGGGACACTCCACGACGAAAGTCCCGAAATCTCGAAAAGATCACAGTCGTCCATTTGTTCGGACACGTGGCGAACATCGAGGAAACCATCGGCATCTCGGCTACCGGGGTTTCAAGTTGACAGAGGATTTGGAGTCGCAAGTCGCGAAATCGCGAAACAACGAGGACCGTCCATCTTGAGGGGACATGTGGCAACAATCTAGGCCTTCAGGGAAAGTCCCGAAAGGAAAGGGCCATCGGCATATCGGGATTCGGCGATTTGTGAATCCTGAGGACAAGAAGCACGAGCATTTCGGAATTGCGAAGTCCGAAATCCCGAAAGGAGGAAAGCTCCGTTATGGGGCCCAACTGACGTCATCTCGTCAAAACGAGGGATCAAGAATCTCCACGGTGAAACCCCCGAAGCAGACTTGAGCCGTCCATCTGTTGGGACGCGTGGTAGAAATCAAGGCTTTAAAAAAAAAAAAAATCCCGATAGGAGAGTCCATCGACATTACGGGATTCGAAAAATTGTGAATCTTGAAGACGAGACGTCCGAAGCATTTGAAGTCTCGAAATCGTGAGAAGAGATCAGGACCATCCATCATAGGAGGACGCGTGGAGGAGATCAAAGCATTCGGGAAATTTTCCGAAAGGAAAAGTCATCTATCAAGATATCGGGGTTCGAGAGATCGGGGATTCTGTGGACAAGAGATCCAATACATTTCGACATTCGAAACCCCGAATCTCAGAAAAGAGGTATGACTGTGGTCATATAAGGCAAGGTTGCGTGGACCACGAGTCTAGCCCAGAGAGCTAACTGAAGTTAGAGCACATCGGGATTTCGAAGCCAAAAAACCCCGAAAGAAAGATAAGGTCGCGGTCTTGTGAGAACTGGTCACATGGACTAGGGCATAGCTAGGAGGAGCTAAGGTGAGAAAAGTCAGATCGAGAAATCGGTAAATCGGAGATCGGGGATTCAAGAGGACAAAGAACCGGAAAAGCCCGTAGCGCTTTAACCTTTAGGCGTGTGATCACATTGATCGGAGACTAAGGGCCAATTCAAGGCCGATAAACTCTCTTCGGTGTTTTGGCAATCGGAAGTTGGAGAGTTCAAAGGTCTCGTCTAAAGGAGTTCCGAAATCACTGCAAGAAAGCAACAGATCTGGTTTTACGTGCGGGAGACAGGTAAATACGATTTTTTTTTGTTTTATTCACTTTTTTTTTTAAATATGGCGCCATCTAGCAATTTAGGACCAACTCAGGGTCCGATTCTTCTTGGAAAGAACTATGAGTTATGGTCTCTTCGGATGAGATCCTTCTTGCAAGCACAAGAGTGTTGGGAACAAGACATGGGATCTTGTTGATTTTCCAAGTCACAAGAAGAGTATTGGTGTCAAGTGGGTTTACAAAACTAAACTCAATGAAAAAGGGTAGATCGAAAAACACAAGGTAAGACTTGTTGCCAAAGGATTCTCACAACAACCTGGTACTGATTATGGTGAAACTTTTGCTCCAGTAGCAAGATTAGACACTGTAAGGACTCTATTGGCCATAGCAGCTCAACACAAATGGCAAGTATACCAGATGGATGTCAAGTCAGCATTCTTGAATCGTTTCTTAGAAGATGAAGTTTATGTCGATCAGCCACCTGGATTTGAAGTCCAAGAGCACCCAGCCAAAGTATATCGGTTAAAGAAAGCCTTGTATGGCTTAAAGCAAGCTCCAAGAGCTTGGTACAACAGAATTGACACTTACCTGATCCAAAGTGGTTTCAGCAGAAGTCAAAATGAGCCAACTCTTTACACCAAAACAGATCAGCACGGTAAAATTTTGATTGTATGTTTATATGTTGATGACATCATCTATACGAGAAATCTTGAGTTAACAAATTTTAAACATGCCATGCAATCTGAGTTTGAGATGACAGATCTTGGCATCATGAAATATTTTTTAGGGATTGAGGTTGATCAATCAACCAAAGGCATTTTTGTTTGTCGGAAAAAGTATGCAGCAGACATCATCAAAAGATTTCGCATGGAAGAATGCAATCCAGCAGAAGCCCCTATACCTTTAGGCACAAAATTGAATAAGAAAGATGAAGGCCCTATAGTGGACCCTACTCTGTGCAAAAGCTTAGTAGGCAGTTTGTTGTATCTTACAACAACTAGGCCTGACATTATGTATGCAACCAGCCTTGTTTCCAGATTCATGGAATCCCCAAAAGATTCTCATTGGAAAATGGTGAAACGAATTTTGAGATATGTTGCAGGAACTCTCAATTTTGTCTTATGGTACACTAAATCTGATAGTAATCAACCTTTTGGTTACATAGACAGTGATTTTGCAGGCAACCTAGATGACAGGAAAAGCACATCTGGACATGTTTTTCAACTGGGCACGAACCTGATCTCATGGGCATCAAAGAAGCAGTCAATTGTTTCAATATCTTCTGCAGAGGCAGAGTATGTCACTGCTACCTCAGTTTCTTGTCAAGCTGTGTCGCTGAGAAGAATATTGAAAGATATGTCACATACAGAAAAGGATCCAACTTCTATTTTCTGTGACAATACTTCAGCAATTGCTCTATCCAAAAATCATGCCTTTCACAAGAAAAGCAAACACATTGACACTCGCTTTCATTTCATACGCGAGCTAGTCAATAATGGTGATATTGTACTACAATTCTGTGGTTCTCGAGATCAGTTTGTTGATATCTTTACAAAGCCACTGGGAAAATCGGTTTTTAATTTTCAGAGACAACACTTAGGCATAATCAGTGCTGATGATTGTAACTGTTGAGTTTAAGAGGGAGTGTTAAATATAATGTAACCTCAACAGGTTGACCGTACACTGCCCGCTGTCCTGGCCAGCTGTACTTTCTATTCTTGATTTGCTTGAGCCTATTTAACTCAGCTATTTCCCTTTGCATAGAACCAACTTCACTACTTCTGCACGATCTTCTTCATGTACTCGTTTTGTACTCTTCTTCATATATTCTAATATACTGTTTTCTGTTCTATTCTTTCTCTTTGCATTTCTTGCTTCACAATTTATCAATTATAAAGTTGTGCATAGTTTGATACTGAATACGGTGGATACTAGATATAGTTATTGTTGCATCTTTCATCTATTAACAACCTCACTTAAACTGTAATTATTGGCAGTGCACCTCAGGTGGACTTTCCCTGTCACTAGGGATTGATATGTCGGTGCTAGATTACGACCCTTTTGTTGGATTCCTTTGTGGACTTTGGTCTGCATATTGAACCAACAAAGAGTTCCATTGTTGGGACCCAATCATGATATGTGTGGGGTTGTGATATTATGAGGGATCAACTCTTGAAGAAGGATCTTTAAGACTGGTTTGATGAGAAGATCAATCTTTGCACAAAACAAAAAGGTTTGTTGAATAGATGGAACATGCAGATTTTCAACGATGAGCTCTTGTATGATGAATTGTGTGAGATATTTTGGGTCAAGTTCCCAGTGAGTCTATACAAATGGTTGTGAAGGCCTTGAAGAGAATCTGAGGTACCATTTGATAGATGGGAAGGATGTTACTTGTAATATTCAGAACTTGATAGTGCTACAATAATGTGATGATCATGTAGCGAGGGATGTGGATTTTTGGGTTAAGAATACCTTAGCAAGATATAGTGTGGAGTTCATAGTAAATTTATGTCAGTTGTACTTGAGTGTTGAGGAACAATTTATGAGGGGATTGTGTGGGAGATTGGTAAAGGAGGTTTACACTTGCAAGATGTTTCTAGAGGAGGAGGAAATGCTGCCTTTTACTCCATCAGACATAGCAGCGTAGAGACTTATGCTCAAGGGTGGATTGGAATGGTGTTGGCAAAGATGAAGCCTGAAGGAAGAAGGTACCATTGAGTATGCACAAGCCTGAGAACAAGCAAAGAGAGCCTTGAAACATAGTGCAATAACTAACTGTTGATGTTGTAGTAGCATCAGACAGGTACTTCCACATGTGATTGTGTCTAACACATGAGAGTCGTCCTTAATGACTCTCAGAACTTTGGGAGATTCACTTTATTAAGTGATTAATAAAGTGAATGTACTTTTGTAATAAAGGGAGTTTAATTTAATTAAATGCCTAAGTATTTGGCATTAGTAATTAAATTAAGTCCTAATTGTTAGATCTAAAGTGAACGTGAGATTAGATCTCATTTGTTGATCACTTTGGAGATCTAGGGTTTTAGACATAGGGTAAACTCAACATAATAAAAGACAACCTAAGTGAGAGGATGAGACACACAGAAAGTACATTGGAGCAAAGAGGGATTCTTTGCTCATATGCTTCTATCACACACAAAGTGAGAGAGTGAACTCTCATTGATTGGGTGAAGGACATTCATCCAAGTGTGGAGGGCAGGGGTCGAGGATAGGAGCAAAGGGGTAGCAAGGGAGATAATAGCCAACCAACAACATCAAATGAATGATCTCGAGGTTTGTAGGGCTTGTCTATCTGTTGTTTTGTATTCCTCAGGTGGGCCATTTTCCCAGGACACGAACCCAAAATAATAATAATAAATCTCATAGATCTGGTTTTCCTTTTGAGGTTTTTCCAGGGGTTATTTACCTAGAAATCTCTTATGCAGTGTGTATGGTTTCAATTTTATGCTTTTGCTAATTTAATTCGTTAAGTAACCTAGCTGTGCATTTACTCAATAAATCAGTTTTATTTGGAACTATTTGTTGGGTGTTGGGTTGAGAGAATTTAACATGGTATCAGAGTTGTGGTTTTGAAGGAAACCAAGAACATTGAGACCGAGATTGGCAGCAAAAACTTTTGTCTACGGGAAATTTAAATTACAGTCTTAAGTTGTGGGGTAAAAGAAAATAAAAAAGCAAAGGGAGTCGTACAATCGTCGTATGATGTACATATTGGCCACATAGGCTGCAATACAGATCCGTAGGTATTGTGTGGATCAGGCCATTGGGTAAGTCGTGGGATGTTGGAGCTATATGGACTGGTAGAAAAGTAAGCAAGGGAACAACTGGAGGATCCATCGTGCAAGGAACACAACCACACGAGTGAAGGAATGAGGAGGCAGAGGTGGTCGCTAAAGCAACCAACAAGCTATTGTGGATGTGCGGGCTGATGCTAAGGGTCTGAGTTGTCAAACATGGCATGGAGGTTGAATGAGAGCCGCAACTGTAGGTTGACTATAGCGGGTATCTGTAGAGGTTGTTGTAGGCATAGAGAGGTCTGTGTGTGTAGGTGATGGCTGTGGTAGGAAAGGCGGTCGACAAAGGAGCCGTCGATAGGCGTACTATGCATGGGAGCTGGCTGGGTGTGCATGTGAGCATCCGCCAACAAAGGATGTGATCCAAATTTATAAATAGAACGAAATGGAATACAGATGTATAGCAAAGAAATACACAGAGATAAAATAAAACTTGACTTCTATTAATAAAGAGAATATGTTAAAACTGTATATATGCAGTCTGAAACAAACTTGCTCGAATGATGGTAGCTTATCTCTGAGAAGAAATGTGAAGGTTATGCTCATTCGCAAGAAGATGGTTATAATGAGGCTCCAAAGACCATTTTAACATAAATCATAAATGAGAAAACCCTAAACATCCAAAAACTTAACCCTAGGAGATGAAGCACCAAAATTTATGTAGGCCTCGATGGGGTAAGTTGGTACATCAACTTTTTGGGGTCGTAACTTTTGCATACGATCTTCGTTTTAGGTGCACGATACATCGTTGGAAAGAAATATCTGAGGATAACACATGTTTTCGTCACACTTTAGGTAAAGCTTACAGTGTGACTGTGTCACGCCCAAAAAACATTGTTTAGGGCCGCAAAATGCCCCTAGAAGTTTTGTACCCGAAAAAATAGGAAAAAAACTGTCAAAATGAAAACTATTCTTTGAGCCAGTGGAATAGGTGGGTGGCCACCAATATCCACTTGGATCAATCCTCCCCCCTCAAGAAGCAATGGTCTCCATTGCATTGAGTGCTCCCATCAAATGGAGAAACTTTTGTTGAACTTGGCCCTGGGTGACCCACTTGCCTTGGTGCAAGAGCTGCCTTGCTTTGATAATCCGATAAAGATAGATCCTCTGTTGTCAAGTTCCTTTAATATGAGTGTCCCTGATTTGATCAATGACTTCTCGTTCCATGCAGTCAGAGTTGAGCTCTATCGGTGTCAACTGTTGTGCGATCTCTAATGTGTTTAATAATGGTGGGAAGTATGTCCGAAGGAGGTCCACATTGAAAACTGGGTGCAGGCCGAGGAAGGGGGGGAATACTTAGCTCAAAAGCATTATCACCCACAACTTTGGTGATGGTGTAAGGTCCATAGCGAAGTGGACGAAGATTTCGATGGGGTCCTATAAGGCGCTCTTTCTGCGAATGCAACTAGACCTTGTCTCCCACCTTAAACTTGTGCGACACTTGGTGTTGATCATGGAACTGTTTGTACTTAGCATTGGCTTTCTGTAAAATATCATGGACCTTTTGTTGTATGTGATGAATTTGTTCAATAAACTTGGTGGCTTTGTCGGCCTCAGATTGAGCATGGGATGATTATGTGTTTGTGGATGCAAGGGGTAGTGCGCAATCAATGGGACCCAATGGTTGAAATCTCAACCTTACCTGAAAGGGACTGTGGTCAGACGAGCTATGGAGGGATATCTTGTAGTTGCGTTGAACATAGGGGAGACTTACATCCCATGTGTGCAGATGTTTGGAGTTGTACATGTGTAAGATATGCATGATCATTTTGTTGACGACCTCTGTCTGGCCATTATTTTGGGGGTGGGAGGTTGTGGATTTGGTGAGCTTGGTGTCCAATAGTGACCAGAGGTTGGACCAAAATGTGCTAAGGAACCTGTTGTCCTGATCAGACATGATGGTTTATGGTATCTCAAAGTGTACCCACACCCATTCGAAGAAGAGATTGGCAGTGGCCTCCATTGTGATATACTTCTTGCAGGCTATGAGTATGACCATCTTAGAAAACCGATCAACCACCACAAAAAAGTGATTTTCCTGCTTGGTTGAAGGAAGGTCCAACATGTATTCCATTGAGATGGATTCCCATGGCCCGTCAGGAGTAGGAAGAGGGGTGTACATGCTTTTCTTTTTAGTGGCTGGTTTGGTAATGGCAGAGGCAGTGCAGGACTTGATATACTTGTTGATGTCCTGTTGAAGTTTTGACCAATAGAAATGCTTCTGTCGTACTGCCATGGTCTTTTCCATGCCAAAATTTCCTGCCATCCGTGTAATGTCCCCACTTTGGGACATCATTACATTTCAGGGTGTTATGATGACCAGGGCAGCCAAATGGATGTTATAGTGAGTACAATGACTATTGAGGGATATTTTGGGGTCTGACTTGCATCGCTCATCCTATTTCATCATTATGATCCATTCCGCACAGATTGGCTTTGGTTCCCTTGCATTCCAACGATTTCCATGATTTTGAGTATTTTAAGCTATAGGTTAATTAAATTCACTGAAGAGGTCATTTTGGGCACAATACTTGGAGGAACCTCTTAGTGTAATATCTCATTGGAATCGAGAGTAACAATACTACAGGATAGAATGATGAGAAGTGACTTTCAGTGGCCAGGGGAGCCACAAGGAGAGATAAGCTATTTTTCAAAGGTAAAAAGGTTAATTAATTAATTAA
>JZKD02S2001792.1:529612-542787 GCA_000966675.3 Picea glauca | reverse complement strand
CCCATACCATTAGGCACAAAATTAAGCAAGAAAGATGAAGGTCCCACAGTGGATTCTACTTTATACAAAAGTTTAGTCGGCAGTTTGTTGTATCTTACAGCAACTAGGCCTGACAACAGAGAAGGATCCAACTCCTATCTTCTGTGACAGCACATCAGCAATTGCATTATCCAAGAACCATGTGTTCCACAAGAAAAGTAAACACATTGACACTCGGTTTCATTTCATGCGCGAGTTAGTCAATAATGGTGACATTGCACTACAATTTTGTGGTTCTAGAGATCAGCTTGCTGATATTTTCACAAAGCCACTAGGAAAGTCAGTTTTTGACTTCCAGAGACAGCACTTAGGCATAGTCAGTGCTGCTGATTGTAACTGTTGAGTCTAAGAGGGAGTGTTAAATATATTTTATCCTCAACAGACTAACCGTACACTTCCAGTTGTACTGGACAATTGTACTTTCTATTTCTGTCTTGCTCGAGCATATATAAGCTCAACTATTTCCTATTGTTTGGATCTCTTCAGTTCTGTTCTGTACTTCTTCATACATTTGAATATACTATTCTTTTCTCTCTTCATTTCTCTGTCCTTCACATTTTATCAGGTATGTACCTATTCCATGCTCGTCGGTAGCAAAACCAGAAGAAACAATCTTGGCACTCAGGCCTTCAAGCACCACGTTCAAATTCTCACTGAAAAGAGTGACGTTGGTACTCTTGACTGTGCTACATCCGGAAATGAGAAGTTTAGCCTCTGGATCGGAGGCTATCAGTACTGCAGGAGGCAACCCACGCCCACCCATTTAGTTTCTTCTCCTATCGGGAAAACTAATAGTGAACTTATTTTAGGCATAGGCTAAAGGTCAAACGAAATGGACCTTTGCCGGCAGCCCTTTTCCGTGTCGGGACACCCTTCGCCGATCACGTCAAAGCTCCGTCTGGCTACCTCGCCATCTTAATGTATCATCCGCCGCCAGCTTAAACTATCATGCACCATCCGCATCAGCAGGCTCCCTGCACCTTCCATCAACCATCATTTGAATGTGTCCATGCCATACATGGATCGCCGATGGACAACCAATACATGATATTTTGAATTTTGTAATGGCGCCACCTAAAAATAATAGAGAGGGTTGCTTCAGAATGGTTTACAGAGAAGATTGTTGAGATTCGTATCGACATTTTGTATGAGGAGCCGCTGCGAGTTTGCATGGAGTCGATGGAGGGGTCTTTGGAGGAGGTTTCAGTGATATTCCTCTTTTTTCCGTGGTTTTTTGGCCTTCATACAGCAGAATGAGGCTCACATTTTGGGAACTGTCATGAGATGAGATGGAGCCCATATGCTTTTTTCTCACATCAATTTACTTTATGGCCAGATATCTATTCTTTCTCAACACATCCACAAATTCTTCATTCAAGAGATTCTTCGATACTCACTTCAGAACTGGGTAGAGCGGGTTGATGAAAAAGAGGAATTTCGACATTGAACGCTTAAGAGAGCTTCTGAGGTTGTCTCGGCCTTGATTGAAGATTTCTTATTGCTGCAGAGTGTCTTGGAGGCCATTAAAATATTTTTTTCTATTAGTTTTGTCCAATCTTGGAATTTTCTTAGTGCTAGAAGCCAGATATTGATTTTGATCCAGTAAATATCAGGGATTAAATGGTACTTCATGCTTGTTAGGCACCCATGTACTCGTTGTGGCTTGGGAGGTCCACACAGGCCGCATATGATTTTTTATCTTTACCCATATTGTTTTTATAAAAGGATTTTTTTATCCATACATATTTATGATTTAAATGAATTTGAGGTTTCCATTTTTTCTCCCTTGGTCACCTTGAGGATGTTTGTTTTTTTTAGGCTCCCTCGAGTCATGTACAATTTTATGCCCCCTCAATACATATTAGTAATTTTATGTTCTGATTTGAAATTTTGTATGAATCCAAGTTAGTATTTATATTTTATGTGAACATATATGGGTAATTTGTTTTGTAATGGATGAACCAAAAGTATCTGACAACAGTCTTCTTATTTTTTTTTACGGGAAATCTCAGGTGAAAAGAACCATCAAAGTGCCAGCAATCAGTGCCAAGATGGTTGATATTCCAGCAGATGAATACTCGTGGAGAAAATATGGGCAAAAACCTATAAAGGGCTCACTGCATCCAAGGTATTCTCCCTATACCAATGGTACAGGGTCTTATATTTCTCAGATGATACAAAACATTATGTAGTATTTTCCTTAAAAAAAAAAAAAATTGAATTGATGATACCCGGGCTATATATATTTTATTCCCTAAATCAATCGAGGGTCAAGATTTGATCCTTGGTGTTTGATTTTAATTCAATGGGAGGGGTAGTTGGGAGGACATTAGATTCATTGGTGTGAAAATATAACATATAGAGTCTATTTTGATTAGAAAGTAGAGGTGAAGTCTCAGGGTTAAAGATCATATCCAACTTCTACACAGGATGATATTTCCATCTTTACTTTTTACAGAGGGTACTACAAGTGCAGCAGCGTAAGGGGTTGCCCAGCAAGAAATCATGTGGAACGTTCGTTGGATGATCGATCCATGTTGATTGTGACATATGAAGGAGAACACAACCATTCTCAGTCCCTGTCTAAAAGCACAGGATTGGTGGTGGATCCATCAGGCTTTTTGCAGATTGATTCATGTGAAGGCACAAAATATTTTAATCTATGGCCATTGTTTGTGTGCAATGGGCCACTTTCTATGGAATTCCTTGAAGAACCTTTATAGGGAAGCAGGCAGCTGATATCGATGCTAAACGTTTTGTCATGGCCTCTAATGAGGTTGTTTTGGCAAAGCTGATCTCATTTGCATAATGTCATAAAAAGAGATCTTTGTCGAGGACTATTTCACTTTCCAAGATATTTAAATTTTGGTTTACATGATGTACAAACTATGAGACTCTTAATCGAATAGAAGAGCATGAAAGAGTTCTCTAATGGGGAAAATTTATATTGACAATACTGCCATTTGGTTGTACATTACTGATGAAATTTCAAATAACCTGGATCATGACTTTGTGTTCTCTGATATGAGTTCTTTGCAATGTGCACTTACTAAATCTCATTTGATTTTGCTTAAAGGAAAAAGATAGGAGAACTTCTCTCTTTAACTATAGATTTGGGTATCCCTCTCCTTGGCTTCATCATTTTCCTCCTTTCTCAATAGATCAATTGAAAAATCCCTTCATGCTTTACATGATAATTGAACTGTTTAGGTTCAAACGCAATATGTTTTATTTGATATGGATAGATGTTTAAGTTTTATTTGCTACCAGTATTATGTATCCTTCCATAGTGACTAGATTTGCATCTTGTTGTGGGCATTGTGGCAACTCCTATGAGTGTAACCCCTGATAAGATATACATGTTTTTCTAGATTTCATTCCAACAAAACTNCCAGCTTAAACTATCATGCACCATCCGCATCAGCAGGCTCCCTGCACCTTCCATCAACCATCATTTGAATGTGTCCATGCCATACATGGATCGCCGATGGACAACCAATACATGATATTTTGAATTTTGTAATGGCGCCACCTAAAAATAATAGAGAGGGTTGCTTCAGAATGGTTTACAGAGAAGATTGTTGAGATTCGTATCGACATTTTGTATGAGGAGCCGCTGCGAGTTTGCATGGAGTCGATGGAGGGGTCTTTGGAGGAGGTTTCAGTGATATTCCTCTTTTTTCCGTGGTTTTTTGGCCTTCATACAGCAGAATGAGGCTCACATTTTGGGAACTGTCATGAGATGAGATGGAGCCCATATGCTTTTTTCTCACATCAATTTACTTTATGGCCAGATATCTATTCTTTCTCAACACATCCACAAATTCTTCATTCAAGAGATTCTTCGATACTCACTTCAGAACTGGGTAGAGCGGGTTGATGAAAAAGAGGAATTTCGACATTGAACGCTTAAGAGAGCTTCTGAGGTTGTCTCGGCCTTGATTGAAGATTTCTTATTGCTGCAGAGTGTCTTGGAGGCCATTAAAATATTTTTTTCTATTAGTTTTGTCCAATCTTGGAATTTTCTTAGTGCTAGAAGCCAGATATTGATTTTGATCCAGTAAATATCAGGGATTAAATGGTACTTCATGCTTGTTAGGCACCCATGTACTCGTTGTGGCTTGGGAGGTCCACACAGGCCGCATATGATTTTTTATCTTTACCCATATTGTTTTTATAAAAGGATTTTTTTATCCATACATATTTATGATTTAAATGAATTTGAGGTTTCCATTTTTTCTCCCTTGGTCACCTTGAGGATGTTTGTTTTTTTTAGGCTCCCTCGAGTCATGTACAATTTTATGCCCCCTCAATACATATTAGTAATTTTATGTTCTGATTTGAAATTTTGTATGAATCCAAGTTAGTATTTATATTTTATGTGAACATATATGGGTAATTTGTTTTGTAATGGATGAACCAAAAGTATCTGACAACAGTCTTCTTATTTTTTTTTACGGGAAATCTCAGGTGAAAAGAACCATCAAAGTGCCAGCAATCAGTGCCAAGATGGTTGATATTCCAGCAGATGAATACTCGTGGAGAAAATATGGGCAAAAACCTATAAAGGGCTCACTGCATCCAAGGTATTCTCCCTATACCAATGGTACAGGGTCTTATATTTCTCAGATGATACAAAACATTATGTAGTATTTTCCTTAAAAAAAAAAAAAATTGAATTGATGATACCCGGGCTATATATATTTTATTCCCTAAATCAATCGAGGGTCAAGATTTGATCCTTGGTGTTTGATTTTAATTCAATGGGAGGGGTAGTTGGGAGGACATTAGATTCATTGGTGTGAAAATATAACATATAGAGTCTATTTTGATTAGAAAGTAGAGGTGAAGTCTTAGGGTTAAAGATCATATCCAACTTTAACACAGGATGATATTTCCATCTTTACTTTTTACAGAGGGTACTACAAGTGCAACAGCGTAAGGGGTTGCCCAGCAAGAAATCATGTGGAACGTTCTTTGGATGATCCATCCATGTTGATTGTGACATATGAAGGAGAACACAACCATTCTCAGTCCCTGTCTAAAAGCACAGGATTGGTGGTGGATCCATCAGGATTTTTGCAGATTGATTCATGTGAAGGCACAAAAGATTTTAATCTGTGGCCATTGTTTGTGTGCAATGGGCCACTTTCTATGGAATGCCTTGAAGAACCTTTATAGGGAAGCAGGCAGCTGATATCGATGCTAAAAGTTTTGTCATGGCCTCTAATGAGGTTGTTTTGGCAAAGATGATCTCATTTGCATAATGTCATAAAAAGAGATCTTTGTCGAGGACTATTTCACTGTCCAAGATATTTAAATTTTGGTTTACATGATGTACAAACTGTGAGACTCTTAATCGAATAGAAGAGCATGAAAGAGTTCTCTAATGGGGAAAATTTATATTGACAATACTGCCATTTGGTTGTACATTACTGATGAAATTTCAAATAACCTGGATCATGACTTTGTGTTCTCTGATATGAGTTCTTTGCAATGTGCACTTACTAAATCTCATTTGATTTTTCTTAAAGGAAAAAGATAGGAGAACTTCTCTCTTTAACTATAGATTTGGGTATCCCTCTCCTTGGCTTCAGCATTTTCCTCCTTTCTCAATAGATCAATTGAAAAATCCCTCCATGCTTTACATGATAATTGAACTATTTAGGTTCAAACGCAATATGTTTTATTTGATATGGATAGATGTTTAAGTTTTATTTGCTACCAGTATTCTGTATCCTTCCATAGTGACTAGATTTGCATCTTGTTGTGGGCATTGTGGAAACTCCTATGAGTGTAACCCCTGATAAGATATACATTTTTTTCTAGATTTCATTCCAACAAAACTACAAGGTCCTGATAACATATAAAATACATGGAGGGTTTGAAATTGGCTAAACTGATCATGTTTCAGAATTTCTGCTCAGTATAAAATAGTGTCTTTTTTTTTAGAGGGTTGCAAAATAAGATAACATAACTGTCTAAAGAGAATTTATCATGGATGACATTGTTGTACACTAATTGAAGGATGTTAGAACATTTTCTTAAACTCACTAACTTATCAATCACAGATCTTATCACAAACCACTAACCTAAAAAACATCATGATACTTAGTGTTCGCCACTACCAAGTTCATAAATAACTAATCATAGATATAGGAATTGAAGATTTCTTATTCTTAGGTTAGTGGTTAGTGATAACATCGTCGTGCCAATGTATATAAAAAAAAATTCAACGAATGGCCAAGATCACTTTTTCGGCAATCCAACGGTTGTTATCGTTTTGACCAAAAGGTAGGGGGCCTGACAGGTCATCTCGGGCTCCAAGTTGGTGAGATTCTCGAGGAATCTAGGCACCTAGAGCCCCCACCATACCCTTTCTCTACGCGTCGACATATATTAGTGACTGTTGTGTATATAAACCCATACAAATCGTTTTACACTATCAATGTGGGATAAATCCCAATTTCCAAGTTAACCGCCATCGTCGATCATTAGATCAGATGGTTGCTGAGACTCCGCCTACAACTCTTCATACTTATTCCTCTGCTTCTGAAAGAGGATTCCTCGATATAATTTTATTTTGAATCGACTGTAAAAGTTCAATCATTAGTGCCACTTTTGTACAAGATGACCCAACTACGAATCCTGTGAGGTTCCTCTCTACTTCCATTTTTCTTTGTGTGATACGATTTAGATGAAATTGAAGGGCTAAATGAACTATCAATGAATCATCAGAAATTATCCAGTACCAAGCGTTGTTTAAAGATAATATTCTGATTTATTTTAATCCCATATCCATAGGCATCCGTAGCAAATTTCTTGAGTTGAATGACCAGAACGTTGGGAGGTCTGAGAATTGACAATTGCTTTTGGGTTGGCGTTAAGTTGTTGCAATTTTTTCATCTATAAACATTATCCCCACCATCCAGTAGTTGTGATGCAAAATAACAAGAGAGATCCTCTTCTAAGGATGTTACAACATTTGTTAATTGAAGGCTGAGGTCCATAATATTTTCCTTCTTGTTTGACTCACCTCCGCAGCACATGCACTTCACTTGGCTCTGCATTACACCACCGAAGATGTTTTTAATAATGCTTTCATATTTTCCATCTTTGCCATGTTTTTCACTTGGCTCTTCCTTCTTCCACTGACCAATACACACGTCATTGTAGGCTCCAATCACATGTCTTAAAAATTCGTGGGTGTCTTCCTGCCTTCCTTCAATTCAGATTCATCCTTACTGGAAATATCGATTCCTTTTTCATCCCAAATACAAAATGTCCTTTATCATCATCATAAGTTGAAATTGCAATGTTGCTTCCTTCTGAGAACTCCACCACTCTAGTAACCTCAATTTGTAGCCTCTTGAATGTATTGTCTAGACCTCCAAGATATATGAACATAGTGACTATTGGATTGTTGTAATCCATAAACTTTTGGAGAATCTTAACAACAAAGATGACAAGGTGCATATGACAAGAATTGGTGTCTTTTAAAAGAGGTAGAAGGGTTGGAATTAATCCAGATTCTCTTTTTTTTTCTCGAGACAATACATGTCTGGTGCAGTTGACTCAATCATGGATTCTTCACAATCCTTATTCTTCTTTTTTTTGTCAAAGGTGCTTTAGAACTCTATGTTTCTTTCTCACAACTGCTTGACTGTGCAACAACAGATTGCTTGATTTTGTTGTATTGCTTCTTGGAGTTAGCATTGCTTTTGTTGTATTGCTTCTTGTATTGCATTTGTTGTATTTCTTCTTGCTTTTGTTGTATTTATTCTTGTATTTCTTTTGTTGTATTTCTTCTTGGAGTTATTGTGCAATAATTGTTTACATGTAGCCCCAACATAGCCCTAGCATTATCAACACTCATCATAGCCCCAGCATTATCAAATTTCCCACAGTAATTTGGACTAATTATCAATATTAGTCCTTCAATAAGAAATTTAGGGCTCCTGTACCAGGGAAATTGGCCCTTTACAACCATAGTAAAATGCCTATTACAAGAGAATAAAACCTGGGACTAGGCCGAGTCCTTCCAGCCTTTCCTTGCTCACAAATTCTCCAAGAGTTGTCCTAGCTCTTGGTTTCCCTATCTGGTCCTTTGGACACCTTAGCCACCTACTACATCTTGTTGTTACAGCATGTAACAACTCTCAAACAATGTTGTTCACTTCCCTCAAACAACCCTTAAACATTGTTGTTCACTGCCCTCAAAATTGCCAGTTGTCAGCCCCCAAATATGTTCCTGTAGTAGCCCTGTACACTCAATTGCCTACTGCCACACCTGTGACAGCCCTCAGCTGCTTCCTAGTTCCACATGTCACAGTTCCACAGGTCATAGTTCCACATAGTGTAGTTCTAGAGGTCATAGGTATAGAGGTCGTAGTTCCAAAGGGCGTAGTTCCAGAGGTCATAGTTCCAAAGGGCATAGTTCTAGAGAGCATAGTTGCAGAGGGCATAGTTCCATAGGTCATAGTTCTAGAGGGCATAGTTCCACAGGTCATAGTTCTAGAGGTGTAGTTCCACAGGTCATAGTTCCATAGGTCATAGTTCCACAAGTCATAGTTCTACAGGGTGTAGTTCCAAAGATCATAGTTCCAGAGGTCATAGTTCCAGAGGGCGTAGTTCCAAAAGTCATAGTTCCACAGGTCATAGTTCTAGAGGTCATAGTTCCAGAGGGCATAGTTCCATGGGTCATAGTTCCAGAGGGCGTAGTTCCAAAGGTAATAGTTCCAGAGGGTGTAGTTTTAGAGGGCGTAGTTCCATAGGTCTAAAGAACATCTCATCAACATGTCCAAGCAGAGTTATTCTTGGTTGCAATTCTACTTCCGATTGATCTGTAT
This sequence comes from Picea glauca, assembly GCA_000966675.3. Lineage (NCBI taxonomy): Eukaryota > Viridiplantae > Streptophyta > Pinopsida > Pinales > Pinaceae > Picea > Picea glauca. The sequence continues at coordinate 533,899 of JZKD02S2001792.1, read as the reverse complement.
ATGCCTCAGCCGAAACAAAAGCAATGTACTTCTCTTTGGGAGAAACATTATGTGAATAAGAAGAACAAAATGTTATGACATCACAGTTAACTTTGATATTGTCAAAAGAAAGAATAAGGAAGCAATCCAATTAAACGAGGATTGAGACCCCTATATTTTTTATAAAAGTAAAGAACAACAAGAGAGACCATAATTATTGCTATGATATATAGAAAAAATGTTCTAACCTTCTAGGAAATGGGTTTAAAAAAGGTAATCAAGATTGAGATCACCCCAATCAAGGGATTCTCCAAATGTTGAGGAACACTTGCCCAAAGCATTGTCAGTTCACAAAAAAGTGCATCACAATATTTAGTTGGAAGTAGGGGATATATATAGATTGCATTACTAATTAAGTCCTGTACAAAAATACGTACAACAATAGATCTAAGATATTTTTCATCATGTGTTTCATAATCCATACACTAAGCTTCAAACTTGTTGGTAAGAAGGATGAAATTATTAAGATGGGTGTTCATTAATGAGCACTCAATAAAGTTCCCCACAAAGATGAGCAGGTCTCCGGAGCATTGATGATTTGCTAGACAGTACTAAGTGTAATAATATTTTCTCAAAGAGAAATTTGAGCCGTTAATAGCAGATTTATAGCCAAAACCATGATATGAAAGGGAAAAAGAAAACACTAAGAGAAACATTAAGAATTTCAAATAATGTTTTCAATCAACTAATGTTACTATTATATTTCTTTCGAAAACAACTTTTACGGATTATCCTTATCAACTATGTATTCATACCAATTTTTTATCTTTAACATAGTCTAATCTCCATGGAACTATGCCCTCTGGAACTATGACATGTGGAACTATGCCCTTTAGAACTAGGCCCTCTGGAACTATGGCCTGTGTAATTGTGACATGTGGAACTATGAACTGTGGAACTACGCCATCTAGAACTATGACCTTTGGAACTACACCCTCTGGAACTATGATCTATGGAACTACGCCCTCTGGAACTATGACCTGTGGAACTACACCCTCTGGAACTACACCCTCTGAAACTATGACCTTTGGAACTACACCCTCTGGAACTACGCCCTTTGGAACTATGACCTGTGGAACTACGCCTCTGGAACTATGACCTCTGGAACTATGCCCTCTGGAACTATGCCCTCTAGAACTATGACCTATGGAACTATGTCCTCTGGAACTATGCCCTCTGGAACTATGACTTGTTGAACTATGACCTCTGGAACTACACCCTTTGGAACTATGACCTGTGGAACTACTCCCTCTAGAACTACGACTCTGAAACTATGACCTATGAAACTATGACCTGTGGAACTATGCCCTCTGGAACTATGACCTCTAGAACTATGCCCTTTGGAACTATGACCTTTGGAACTACGCCCTCTGGAACTACGCCTCTAGAACTATGACCTATGGAACTATGCCCTGTGGAACTATGCCCTCTGGAACTATAACCTCTGGAACTACACCCTGTGGAACTATGATCTCTAGAACTATGCCTTGTGGAACTACGCTCTGTGGAACTATGACATATGGAACTATGCCCTCTGGAACTATGACCTTTGGAACTACACCCTTTGAAACTATGACCTGTGGAACTACTCCCTTTGAAACTATGACCTGTGGAACTGTGACTTGTGGAACTACACCCTCTGGAACTATGACCTCTGGAACTATGACCTGTAGAACTATGACCTCTGGAACTACGCCCTATGGAACTATGACCTCTAGAACTATGCCCTCTAGAACTACACCCTCTAGAACTATGCCCTCTGGAACAATGACCTGTGCAACTATGACCTCTGGAACTACGCCCTCTGGAACTATGCCCTTTGGAACTATGACCTGTGGAACTACGCCCTCTGGAGATACACCTCTGGAACTATGACCTCTGGAACTATGACCTCTAGAACTATGCCCTCTGGAACTATGACCTCTAGAACTACGCCCTCTGGAACTACGCCCTCTGGAACTATGACCTCTAGAACTACGCCCTCTTGAACTATGACCTCTGGAACTATGCCCTCTAGAACTATGACCTCTGGAACTACGCCCTCTAGAATTATGACCTGTGGAACTATGGCCTGTGGAACTATGGCATGTGGAACTATGCCCTCTAGAACTATGACTTGTGGAACTACGCCCTCTAGAGCTATGACCTGTGGAACTGTGACTTGTGGAACTACGCCCTCTGGAACTATGACCTTTGGAACTATGACCTATAGAACTATGACCTCTGGAACTATCACCTGTGGAACTACTCCTTGGAACTATGACCTCTGGAACTATGCCCTCTAGAACTATGACCTGTGGAACTATGACCTTTGGAACTACGCCCTCTGGAACTATGACCTTTGGAATTGTGACTTGTGGAACTACGCCCTCTGGAACTATGACCTCTGGAACTATGACCTGTAGAACTATGACCTCTGTAACTACACCCTCTGGAACTATGACCAGTGGAACTACACCCTCTAGAACTACTCCCTCTCGAACTACGATCTGTGGAACTACGCCCTCTGGAACTATGACCTATGAAACTACGACCTGTAGAACTATGACCTGTGGAACTAGGCCCTGTAGAACTATGGCCTGTGGAATTGTGACCTGTGGAACTATGACCTGTGGAACTATGCCCTCTGGAACTATGACCTCTGTAACTACGCCCTCTGGAACTATGACCTCTGGAACTGTGGCTAGGATTCATTCACTAAAACAATGGAAAATGAAAACTGCTAAAAACTTTGTTGGAGAAAACCCTAAGAAGAAATCACTTTATCTGACATCCAGTGTCTACTCTTCTAGTTGTATGAAATTGCTTTGTGCAACCATTGATTCCTCGAATATGCATTTTCATATTCCTTGCAGTATTGATTGGCATGTAGGTCATTAGAGGATAAGTTATTGTTGTGATTCTTCCATTGGTTGCACACAGTACTCAATCTGCATCATATGTATTCACACACTTTGAGACATCTCTTGTTTCAATTGGAATACACAGCAAGGCATATGCTATAATTATTTCGTTCGTTATTAGTCAGTATTCTCTCTATTTTTATGATTCTGCAACACATCTAACAGAAGAAACAAGAGGTGCAGAAATCAATGGTCCAATTGCCATACTCTCTATCCTAGGAATTATATCAGTTTTTGGATCATCCTACATCTTAGCTCTTACTTTTAGAATTTATGTAAGTGCAATTATAGCACATTAGACAATTGCACATTTTAAGTCATTATTAAATTCCAAGCTTCCCATCTCAATATATTGTACATTAATTTATGATATTTTTACAAGATTTGACAAGTTGGCAAAGGTTCCAATCTTAGGTTTTTGTCTTTGGTCTGCATACTTGTAACAGGACCTCACATACCTATATGATAAAAAAAATGAAATAGTTGGCACATTTGTACCAGCACAGATTCTATATGATGCATTTCATGGGCGGTATCATAGTTCCAGCGGTGCAATAATTCTACTCTTTGTTATATGGGGTTCTTTCTTCTTTGAGGGCCTTTCAATCACAACAAGTGTTGCACAAGTGGTATATAACTTCTTTTCAATATTTACTTTCTTTTTGTTCGGAAAATGTTTTTTTGCTGAACATAAACATGCCCAACTTAATACTCTTAGGTTTGGGAATCATTTTATCTGTAGTTTTGGATTTCATATGCATGTCGTTCTCTGGCTAGTATTCTTATTTATAAAATTTATGGTTCTGACAAAGAGGATGTTTTCAACCTCTTTCTTGTGGTGCCTATCCTTGGGAAACTGAAAATTTTGAAGAATGTAAAATAAAAACATCCAGAATATCTGACTAGTAATGATTGTAGGTTTATGCTTTGTCTCGAGATGGAGGAATTCCCTTTTCAAGGATTTGGCATAAAGTACATCCAAAGTACAAGGTTCCTGCAAATGTTGTATGGTTGTGTGCAGTTTTATGCATGATGTTAGGCCTTCCCATCTTGAAAGTAAACGTTCTATTCACAGCTATCACTTCAGTCTATACCATAGGATGGGTTGGTGGGTATGTTGTTCCTATATTTTCCAGAATGATTATGCCAAGGGAGAATTTTAAGCTAGGGTCTTTCTACCCGAGGTATGCTAGCCACCCTATATGTTTGATAGCATTCTTGTGGATATAATACACCTATTCAGTGTTCTTGTTGCCAACAATATACCCAATTACATGGAATACGCTTAATTATGCACCTATTGCAGTGGTTGCAACATTGGGAGTGATAATGCTTTGGTGGTTGG
>JZKD02S2001792.1:411327-444070 GCA_000966675.3 Picea glauca | reverse complement strand
TATATATATATATATGTTGTTTCTTGAGTTCATGATCCACACCATGTATAAGGTCGCATGATGGTTTGATTGTTTGCTATAGCCCTCACTTTATAGCTATAGGTTCACTATCGTATTATTATTCTTATGCTCCTTAACTAGTTTCATACTATATGTTTTTTAGTATTGTTTTTAAGGTAGCACACATATTATATAAATGGAATTCATATATTAAGTAGGTTACATTGTATATTAATTAATGTATTTTGAAACGAGTTGTCATTGTAAGCCAACCATACGTATTCCACTCATCCTTCGACAAGACGCCTCAGACATAAGGATTTATTCGGGAGTTTTACGAGGTTTAAACTCGTGTTATGGTACATATCCTAAATTAAAACCTTTCCAACATTTTCTCATTAACCAGAGCATCATGTGGATCATTTATCATGCAGCGGTCATGCATGCACCACATGTGATGTTACCATCTCGAGGAGGTTTACTCAGAAGTTGTCCTAAAATTTGCATACATATTGATTTGTTATGCCTTCGGGAATTAGGGTTTCTTGTCGGATCCTTTAGCCATCCGACCTCTCCCGCACTTACTTTATTTCACATTCTTCACTTTCTTTTCCTCGACTCTATGTTCGTCCTAAGAAGTATTCAATTTTACGATTTAAAGTGTGAAGGTCTGATTACCCCATTCTCATTTTCATTTTTTGTGGAATTTATTGGGTAAAAGCTCCAGGCGTTTGTAGCTTCCCCGGGCTTGCGGTTGGTCCTTTCAGACAATTTCACGGTCGGTGCCTTTATCTGGTAAGAACCTCACTTACTCATTTGGGTTTCCTGTAACTAGTATTGGTAGATTAATTAACTTGGTAATATTTCCTGAGAATTACCCTTCAAAATATTAGTTTGCAGTTGGATTTGAACCTTATTCCACCTGCTATATCTCTTTCTTGTTTCTATATATATCACAATATAATGTAGTGATTGTAGGTTGTATATTTATTCGTAGTAGTCTTGATTCTGGATTTGTTTCAAGGGGTTTTTCCTTAACCTCGTGAATTTTTCGTCGGTACCCAGTAACCTAATGAACTCAGTGGTATGAGTTTACCATTACAGTATTAGTGTAGGGTTCATTTGTTTTGTCAATCTCGTTTCTGGTCGACGGTTAAGACCCTTCATCTCGTTTTATTCATCCTAGACTTAGTTTAGGACTTATGTTATAATTATTTATGCAGGCGGTGTTCGCACAAATAAAAAACACTTATGTTATAATTATTTGTGTAGGAGGTGTCTGCATGCAACTTATGTTATGAATCTATCTTCTCATAAAAAACACTTAATCTAATATTGTTATGCTTTATAACCAATTATTTTGGTCACAGTAACAAACGATAAAAAATAGTAAACATTCGCATAACAAATTCATAACAAAATATGTAAAACCTAGAACATGGGGAAAACACACGTTGAATACTTTGTTCCTCCCAACCATAGAAAATAGTCTATGTCAAACTATGTCACCCCTGAGCTGAGTTCGAAATCCAAGGGGTTGCCTACCTGGCCTCTTGCAGAATTCTAAGTTCTAGTTTGTTGTATATAAAGGAAATCATTGTGTCAAATTAGTTTAGTACATAGCCTTCCCGATATATTAGTTCACATCTTGGGAATGGCATCCCATTCCCTTGTCATGACTTCTTTTATTTTTCCAAGGACTTGTGACACTTGTCTTGAGCCTCCTGCTCACTGACCACTTGTCACATTCAATTCTACACATGTTCATAGATTCTCCTATAAATATGGAATGTGTATTTTTTGAAGTTGAGTTAACTCCACAACTTTCCTCAGTTTGTTGCCACTTGTCCAACCCCTTCGGATTCCTAACTCCCTCTTTAACATTTTCTTCAATGTTTGTCTGTTTTTCCACATGTGTTTATTTTCATAAAATAATAAGGTTTTACAATTCAATTTTGGTCAATCGACCAATTTGTCTTTTTTGGAAAAATAATTAAAACTCTAAAATAAAGACAATAATAGAAATAATAATTTAAAATACAAGTTGTGCAGTATCACATACACCCCCCTTGGAACTTATTACTGTCCTCGATGATAACTAGTTTCCATCAATTCCATTCTGGAACAGAAATGGATATGCTTCCCGCATATTACTTTCCATTTCTCAAGTATCCTCTTCTAGACTAAGGTGCTTCCATTGCACCTTTACTTGTCCTACGGATCGATTATGGAGTGTAAGTTCTCTCTTGTCGAGAATATGATTCGGCTCTACTAGGAACTCGCCCATGGGTCATGTATGTATTTCTTCAATAATGAAACGTGAAACTCATCCTGCACTTTTACTGTAGCTTGAAGTACAAGTTGATAATATACACGTCCTATTCAAGAAAGTATCTCGAATGGGCCACAATATCTAGGTGCTAACTTAGTATACTTTCCCAACCGTAAAGAACTCTTTTAGGTTTAACTCTAATATACACATGATCTCCAATATTGAACTCTCTTAGAGTCTTTTTTGCATCAGCATAACTTTTTTTCCTGTCTTGAGCTACTTTCAGGTTCTGTTGTACCTGTTTCACTGTTATCTCCATGTCTTTTAACATATCTTCTCCTATTATCATTCTAATTATATAAGGATTACTCCATGAAACATGTGTATTACATTTTCTGCCATATAAAATTTCAAAAGGACTAAGTTTTGTTGAATCTTGATAATGATTATTATAAGAAAAATCAAATAAGTACAAATGTTCTTCCCATTTACCAGGTTTGTCCATAACATACATTCTAAGAATGTCTTCAAGAATCTGGTTAGTTATTTCAGTTTGTCCATCTGTTTATGGATCATAAGCAGTACTGAAGTTCAATCGGGTATCTAACCCTTTAAATAGATCCTTCCAAAAAAATCTGGTAAAATTAACATCTCTATCAAATATTATAACTTTAGGGATTCCATGTATCCTAAATATTTCCTTCATGAATATTTATGTTATATTAATAACCTTGTAGGTTGATTTCACAGGTATGAAGTGTGTTTCTTTACTTAATTTATCAACCACAACCATAATTGAGTCACTGTGTTTACTACTTCTAGGAAATTCGGTAATAAAATCTATCTTATCACTTCCCATTTCCATTTTGGAATGGGTAAAGGATATAGTAGTACAGTTGGATGTTGGTGTTCAACCTTAACTTGTTAATACTCTAAACATCTAGCTAGATATTCACTTGTTTCGCCTTTCATATTTGGCCAATAGAATTCTTTTCTCAGCATAGCAATCAATTTTTGGTAACCTAAGTGTCCAGAATATGGTTTCTTATGCAATTCATCTAGAATTAACAACTTAATTTCGTTAGAGTCTGGTACATATAATATGTTTTTATACATTAACAATAAACTTTTTGAGAATCTAAATCTTATTCTTCTAATTCTGTTGAATTATCAGTGATCTTAAACTTAATATTTTGATATTCTAGATCTTTTTCAGCTGTTAACCTTACTCCTTCTTCTAAATATGTTTCGTAGTTACTTCTAGTAACAGTATAAATTAGATTTGCATGTCTACTTAATGCATCTGCCACTTTATTTTATTTTCCCTTAATGTGTTTTATCTCAAAATCATACTCTCTTAAGAAGGTTAACCACCTTGCTTGGCGAGCATTTAATTTTTTTTTATCAAACAAATATTTTAGAGCGATGTTATCTGTTAACAGTAAGAATTTTTGGCCTACCAGGTAATGTCACCACATATTTAATGCATGTATTATTGCAGCCAATTCTCAGTCATGTGTTACACAATTTTCTTCATGTTTCTTTAATTTCCGAGATTCATAAGTTATTACATGGTTTTCTTGAATTAACACTCATCCAAGCCCCTTCGCAACATGCATTCGTACATACTGCAAAGTCTTTATCTAGGTCTGCCAATTTTAATATAGGAGCTGTAGTTAAGAGTTTTTTTAATTTGTTAAAAGTTTCTTGACATTTCTTAGACCAGATGAACTTAGTTCCTTTCCTTTGTAAAGATGTTATAGAATATGCAATATTAGAAAACCCTTCTATAAATTTCTGGTAATAGCCAGTTATAGCCATAAAAGATCTTATGTCTAAAACATCCTTAGGTTCGGGACAATTCATTATAACCTTTATTTTTTCTGGGTCAACTTCTATACCTTCCCTGGAAATTAATTAGCCCCAAAGGTATTACAACAAATTCATAATGTTTGTACATTGTTCTAAATGTTGTTTTATAAATATCTTCATCATTTATCCCAACTTGATGATAACCAGAACTTAATTCAATCTTAGAGAAGATTGTAGCTCCTCGTACTTGATCAAACAGATCATCGATACGAGGTAATGGATATCTATTCTTAATATTCATTTTATTAAGTTATCTATAATCAATACAGAGACGCAATGTCCCATCTTTCTTTCTAACAAAAAGTATTGGTGCTCCCCGTGGAGACACACTTGGTCAGATATATTTTTTATCTATCAATTCTTGCAATTGACTTTTTAGTTCATTTAACTCTAGGATATTCATCCTATAACGATCCTTTGAAGTAGGTATTGCTTCAAGTATATGGATATTATATGTTTCTCTCTTAGGAGGTAGTCCGAGAATATCATGGAATACATCCTCAAATTCTTGCAATACTGGAAAGTTATCTAACTCGTTATTACTTTCTTCTTTTTCATTATAATTTATGTGTGCAACAAGTAGTTTACACCATTTTTGAATGCATATTTTAATTTGTAAGGTTGTTATTTCTCTAATACTAATAGGTCTTGATACTCCTTTAATGTTTATAATGTTGCCTCTATCATCTACACAGGTAATTGTTTTATTGTAACAATCTAAGACCACTTTAAACTTTTCCAGCCAATCCATACCGATTAGCACATCATAAGATCCTAAAGATAATATGTTTAAGTCTATTTGTGTTCTTAATTCATTCATACCAGGTTCACAGTTTTTAACAACATTTGTAATTCTCCTAGTTCTTGTAGCTAATTGTACTAACCCAGACTTTTCAAACTTTTCCTTATTTAACTTACAAATTTCTACATTTCTTGGTGAAATATAAATTAAACTAGCACCTGGACCAATTAAAACAATAATTGGTTGGTTATGTATCATACCTTCAATTTCTACCATTGAAGTTTGATGATCTGTGTGCCGATTCTCCAAGGTTGTCTTGATTTTTAGTGTAGACCTTGCCAGCTCACCAACTGTAGTTGCTTCCTGTATTGTTTGCACATTTTTATTGCCCATCTTCCTGAGAAGACAATATTTATAGTAATGAGGACCACTGCATTCCCAACATTTTACTATCTCTTTTTTGGGTAGTTTATTTATTAAAGAAGGTTGGTGGTTTGGAACCCTTATTTTCAAGTTGATAGAAAGGTTTACTTGTTTTGAACTTATTACCTCCTTGAAATCTCTTATCATCATTTTTATTAGAGTAATCTCCCCCTTTCTTTTTAGGGTCAAACCTCTCAACCTTTTCCCATTCCAATTCTTCGAATTCTCATTTCTATTTTTATACTGCTCAAAACAAAGTTTAGCTTTCCTCATGGTTTCTTCCATTGTTTTTGGGTTATCAATCTCAATTTGATATTTATAAGAACTAGGAAGGAAAATCAAGAATTGTTGAATCTTTGGTTTTTCATCCACAATGTAAGGCACATAACACAACAAACTCATAAACTTACTACATAAATGTTTCATTGTAAGATTTTCCAGTTTGAGTTCATATAACTTCTTGGTTTTAACCTCATAATATTGTTCAGACAGGTATTGTTTCTTAAAATATCTCTTGAAGGTTTTCCAGGTGATTTTCCTTTCCTTAATACATTTTACTCTTTTTATATCCTACCACCATATATCTACTTTTTCTGTCAGATTGTAGAAATCCATCTGTGCTTTAAGATCATTTGAGTAATTGTAGATCTGAAAATATTTATGCATACTAGAGAGCCATGCCTCTTCTTCCTCACTAGTATCCACTTCTCCATTGAAGGTTGGTGGTTTAATCTTATTAAATTCTCCCATGACTTCATTATGTTGTTTAGGTTTCTTTTTGGTTCTTTGTTTGGGACTAGAACTACTTTGAGTAGATGTTTTAGTATCTTTTGTATCCTTGTATACTGACTCTGTCTCAGATTTCGGGTATTCCAATTTAATTTCTTTCTTCTTCGGTTGGGCTATCTTGGAGTTACTAGAATTCTACCCTTTATTTTTATTAGTATTTTGATTGCACAATTTTTCTATCATAATTTCATTTAGTTCCTCTTGAGTCTTTAGAATTCTTTCGTTACCTTCTCTCACGGGTTTTAGTTCTTCTCTCAAATCTGTTATTGTGTTTATAATTTATGAATGTTTATCATTATTTAGATCCACTCAGAGATGTCTATCACCTATGTTCCCTTGTTCGAGATTCTCTTGATGAGGTTCTTCTCCTTGAGTCTCAAGTACTTATGTCATTTTCTTGCAAAATCAAATTATTTTTCTTCTTAGAGGCAAGAAGAAAATCAAGACAATTTACATGTTAGATTTTTATGTGATAAAGCCCATAAAAAGACCAACTGTTATAACCTACAACTTTGATACCATTATGTCACAGACCTTAAATTCCATATATATATATAACCATAATATACTCTAATGGTTTTTCAGCATCATTATATAGAATTTTATTCATATCTTATGACTTTGTTTGTTTCCCTTATTATACGAAAATTTCATTATCCTTTCATTTTTTTGTTATAACGAGAGTCTCATAGAGACTACATACTTACATAGAAAGACCTTTTATAATCTCTCATAGTTTTTCATATAATCTTATAGTTTAATCATGGAATTGCTCCATAGTCAACAATATATTTCTCCCTTATATTTCGTGTTTATATAAGTTATCCTAAGTCTTATTTCATTAAGACTAGGTATTTGATAAAATATAAATATAATTCTTGTTACTAAGTTGTGAACTCTATATATATATGTTGCTTCTTAAGGTCACGATCCACACCATGTATAAGGTCGCACAATGGTTTGATTGATTGCTATAGCCCTCCCCTTATGGCTATAGTTTCACTATCGTATTATTATTCTTATGCTCCTTAACTCATTTAATATGCTCCTTAACTCGGTAGTTGTCCTAACTTTTGTATATGTGTTGGTTTTTTATGCCTCCAGGCATTAGGGTTTCTTGTTGGATCCTTTAGACATCTGACCTCTCTTGCACTTAACTCATTTTGCATTCTTCACTTTCTTTTCCTTGGCTCTGTGTTCATCCTGAAAGGTTTTCCATTTTACGAGATACAGTGTGAAGGTTTGATTACCCCATTCTCATTTTCGTTTTCTGTGGAATTTATTGGGTAAATGTTATGGGCGTTCGTAGCTTTCTCGGGCTTGCGATTTGTACTTTCAAATGATTTCAGGGTCGATGCCTTTAACTGGTAAGAACCTCCCTTACTCATTTGGGTTTCATGTAAATAGTGTTGGTAGCTTAATTAAATTGGTTATATTTCCAGAGCATTACCATTCAGAATATTAGTTTGTAGCTGGAGTCGACCTTATTCCACTGGCTATATCTCTTTCTTGTTTATATATATATATATATATATATATATATATATATATATAATGTAGTGATTGTAGGTTGTATATTCGGTCGTGGTAATCTTGCTTCCATATTTGTTTCGAGGGGTTTTCCTTACCCTCGGGGATTTTCCATCAGTTCCGAGTAACCTCATGAACTTAGTGGTCTGAGTTTACCATTACAGTATTAGTGTAGTGTTCATTTGTTTTGTCACTCTTGTTTTTGGTCGACGATTAAGACCCTTCATCTCGTTTTATTCATCCTAGACTTAGTTTAGGACTTTTGTTATAATTGTTTATGCAGGAAGCATTCGCATAGAGCTTAGTAGTTTCTTTGGTTTACATTATATGTTGTAATTTACACATGTTATTAAATTTATTCTTGGATATTAACTAATGATGTCGAGTATTATGTTTGGAGAGTTGTTGAAATTTGATTTCAAAGAGCCGAAGAAGACATTGCTTCCCATAACAATCAGGAACAAAGATTTCGGTGCATGCTTTGCATCATTTTTGGTGCAAAGCTGCGCCATGATGTTCCCAGACTTTATTGTAAAATATTCAATTTGCTTCTTCAATAAATGGTTTTGAACCTTAAATTTCAATTTTAAATGACCATGAAAAATGTTGAGAAAGAAACAAAGCAACCTAATTATGTGCATTTCTACTTCTTGATATCGCCAACACAATTTATTGAATTCAAATTGAGATCAATATATTAAATCTCTACCAAAAAATAAGGAAAATATGGAACTCTAGATTCCGAGGTAATTATTTTCTCCCAAAATTGACCTCAATTTGCTCGAAAATGAAGGAAAATAAAATTATTTTGTCCTTTTTTGGGGGGGCAGGGGGGAGTGAAAATGTTATTTGAACATGGATGCAATATTTGAACATAATTAATCACCTCAAGTAGTTTGCTTGAAATAAATAAATCCCCTCAATCCATTGTTCTGTTTGAAGGAAAAAAATATTAGCACTCAATTTTAATCTCTTATTCAAATACACAAAATCTCAATTTTTGTTCATAGCAGTTATGTTACTTTCTGAGATTTGTTTTATTTCGATGCTTCTTATAGGATGTTTTCCTGACATAATCACTTGGCTTGTGAACCCAAGGTAGAATTCATTAAATTATAGTGATTAGAGGAGAGTATTTCAATTGTGAAGGACAATGTTTGGCATGCTGAGGCTTATGCTATATGCGGATGAGTGTTTTGCTTGTTATTGTAGGATATTTTCTAGAATAGGGAGTTTACATGACCCATAGATACACTATGGGCCAGGTGACCGCATAAACTGGGGGCAAGAAAGTTACGCGAGCTTCCCTGGCTCTATGATAACTCGCTCAGATGGAAACTAGCATATATAAAGACATAGCCAAGGGTAGTTGGAGAGTCGGGACCTCTATCAGTAAATCGAGTACCAACACCAGCAATAGTAGATCTCATAGACACATAGCTAAAAAAAGCAACATCATGCATTTTTATGAATAAAATTCAGTTCATCAATTAGAAATCATACTTCTTCGAGTGTGTTTATTGTACAAGATGTGATAACCACATTGTCTACAATAAATTACATCACACAATATTTAGTGAATTCTTAGTTCCAAGGTTTGTGATATCATACAAGTGTACGACGAAACCTGGTTTAGAAACAACAAAACACAATTAATTAAATCACTTACGCTGACATAGAAAAGAATAATCCATATAACATGTTCAACAATAAAAGAAAAGATACTTCCACCAGTAGATGTAAGATATATTTTATGATATTAAACCGGTTAACCTACTTTTGAGAGCCTTAGCAACAAAATCTTATGTGTCAATATCTCCTTTGATAAAACCCAACCCATTTGTCATATGATCATTTAGGATAACTTTAAAATTTAACATTTCCCATCAATTAAGCCTAGTAGAGTCACCACTAAAGGTAGCTCTATGTATATTTTTCCATAAGAAAGGAAGACCTATGAGCCATGTAGTATTCCAAATTTTTCTCTACCATGCTACATAATTATCCAATTGTTTCCAAGAACGACACCTCTCCACCTAAATAGTCCCACAAAAAGAAATAAGAATTTTGTTGTAATCCAATAATAGAAACCCATGACTATTGTAAAACTAAAAAAATAATGCTTCATATTCACCTCTCTGTGGCAAACCACACATAAGGGATAAGAGATTTGTTGCATTGAGAGAAGATAGGTGCACTCTACAACATAGTATGGATGATATGTGTCGCATGCATTATACATGTGCAAAGATTATAAACTAAAATAAAACAAATTTAGGTTAGTGATGTAAAAAAGAAAATAAAAAATAATCCAACTAATCCTTAGTCACGGTAATGTGTGTGTGTGTGTGTAGAATAATAAAATAAACTATCCTTGAATCTTGTAATTACTTAGAGCTTTGAGCTGTATTTTCTTGTTGATCCATGCTTAATAGATCAAGGGTTAAAATAGACCTACATGTGGGCTCACTCTATAGAAGTGGTTATCCAGAAAATCAAATCTCATGAAATGCACTAAGCTCTCTCATAAGAGAGAAAATATGTTGTACAGACACATATTTATCCAAAAAACATGCCTAAGTTATCTAAGTGGCATACTATCTCATATTTCACTACAAGCATGGAAGGAAAACTAACCTCAAAAGATAACACCTTGAATAGTCACATCATACGATATTAATATGGTAACATATGGCAGACTCATATTGGCCACACATGAATGATGTATTTGCAGATGAATCAAATTACCAAGTTGGCCCTCTTCCTAATTGTGACATTGCAATCTCTACCATGTGGAGCTTGTTGTTGAATGAAGGCACTGTGGAGACTCTACAAATACAATCCTAGGGCATCCATTAGCACATGGACACTATTTATATAATTATGACCATTTATTTTCATTCTATTATTGAATTGTTAAGATTTTCTCTTGTGTCCAAACTGCAAGTACTTGCACTACAAGTGTAGAAACTATGTCTACAAGGAAATCCTAGAAACTATGTCTACAAGGAAATCTTGGCATCCTACATTTTTGTCTAGCCCCATTTTTGCGTCATCCAGGGATGCACTAAGCGAAGAGTACACATAATTGGAGTAATATTCTAATCTTTAATGATTTCTCTTTAAGTCCTCATGACTTGTTTTGAGCCTCATAACTTGTGCTTAGTGATATATTTCTAATTTTGGAATGTTGTATAAGCCGCATATCAGTGTTTGATCTTACTTGGCCCTTGCATAACTGTGACATATGTCATGAAAGGATGGTCTATGAGGAAGTAATCTAACCTCATATTAAAATGATCCTCTTTCCTACTATAAATTTGAAATGAATTGCATAAAAGTTTCATACATGATCGCACTTTTACCAAGATCCAAGTTTTATGCATAGTGGAACAATCCCTCATGGGTTCTCTCCAAGTTGGAATCAACTGAGATCATCCAAGAAATGACCAAAGTTGCAACATATTGATTGAAACTATGACTTCTTGTATCAATCGATTTTGAAACTACAAATATAAAATCTAAATTGCAAATCTTGTCTTCGATTGCATCATAGCTAGATTTGAAAACCAGTGTCGCTCAATCAAAGTCTTCACGCACATATGGTTTGCAAAATGGAGAAATCAAGCACAACTATGACTTCTTGTATCAATCGATTTTGAAACTAGAAATATAAAATCTAAATTGGAAATCTTGTTTTCGATTGGATCACAGCTAGATTTGAAAACCATTGTCACTCAATCAAAGTCTTCACGCACACATGGTTTGCAAAATGGCGAAATCAAGCACAACAGTTTGGAATTATGTAAACTCAGTGAGTTTGTGAAATCGATTTTGCGAACAACAGCTTAATCCGAGCAAGCACTTGTTCTTTCACTTATATTATCAGCATTATTGACCAGGGATAAAATCGCTCACCTTGCATGGAAATCTCTTCTCTCCTCTCTTTAAAGCCAAGGATTTGGCATCAATCTCTTGAACCCAACGATTCAGTTCTTCATTCAAACTAAACAATTTCTAATGAAACATAATCGCTCACATGGCATGGCATCATACCTTCTTACTCACTGATTTATGTCCAAGATTTTAGTTTTACATTTGTTTTTGGCTGGACTCATCAAAATCGCAGTGGTACCAAGGCAAATTTGCCTCCATATTCAGCGATTGATCTCACACCTTGCAAGATAGTGATTTAGTGTCATGTTGACTCTATTTGTTTTCTTTATTTTTGTTTGACTTCCATTTCTTCCAAAGCTAATCGCTGAGTATGCTATTCCAAGTTTTTCTTTCCCTACCGAACATACAAGCCCTATTGGTATATTCCCATGCTCATTTACCTCCCAAGCATAGTGATTGCTTCTCTAGTTGGCTTGTATGATTATTTGAATACAAATGACAGTCGACAGTGGCTAGAAATTTCATGTAGAGCATCTCTCCCTTAAATAATGAATTACTTCATTTCTACTTTCCCTCTCACCTTCCTACTGTGCTTCTTCTTCTTTATATTAAACTTAATTACTTTGCAAAAACAATGTATAAAAGTTATTGCTAGATTTGTTTTATTTATGAGTGCTAAGATGTACTAGGGCACCATCGACAATGCAAATTTATGAGTGCATCAATAAGCACGAGAAAATGTAATACATTGAGTTTAATTTGACGTAGAATTGATTATGTATTGGCGCATCATTAAAGATGCATCCTGTAAAAGCGTCGACAAAGTAAAGAGAGTAGGGAAATTAAAGGTAAATTTTAACTTTAACGCTGCTATAAATGTAAGTTGGAGGATTAAAATTGATTTCTCTTTAGCTAACGGAGGCATGGTTGCTGCAAAGAGAAGAAATGAAAAATTCGCAATGTTTGCAAAATTCCAAAATGAAGCAAATCCATAGTGGAAGCAAAGGAATCAAAAAATCTGGCAATAAAATAACACTCAACAATGGGTTTTTTATAGGTGGATAGTGAGCACTGGTTATTGTATGGATAGAAGCACTAGAGAAAGTTACAAACCAAATTATGGTTTGGTATCTTTTATTTTAAATGTTGGGCACAATTTTCATTTATTTTTTCTAACCAATAAATATTTAAATCTAATTTGTTACACTTATATTTTGATGCACTGGCGTGTTTGTAGGTAAATGGAGCACCGACTATATTTTTTATTATTCTTTTGAAACCAATATTACCAATTCATGCAACCTACATCCCTGCGAGTGTCTATCCTGTGCACTGACACTACAATCGCGTAATCATAAGCCGCATTGTAATATTTCGTTGATTGTTATTTCGAGTAAAATAATTAAACCCAATTTGGTGTGCCATATATCATAATGAATCGGTGTTTTTATATGCATAGGGACCATCGAAAATATTTTATTTTTTTTAAAACATTTTATTTTATTACAAATGCATGCAAACTAAGATAGGTGTGCATGTTTGTTGTGAACATCGATGTGATTGGTAAGTTAGCACATTGAGTGTGTAGATATGGGGCATACGACTATTAGTTTTTTAACGACATTTTAAAACTAATATTTAAATATAATTGTAGCATGATGCATCTAGAGGTAAAATAGATATAGTTTGCTTTTAATTATTTTAATTCATATTTTATTATAAATTTGCATGACCTAACGACAATGAATGCATTGGTGTGATTTTCAAGTGTGATGAATATGGCTTAAACACACCAAGTAAAAAACATTTGCTAATAGCTTTAACTTCCAGCCTCCACTATAAGTGAAGAAGGAAGAGGTGGTGTTTTCCTTGTAGTGCACTTTGGAAGTAGTAAGGTAGTGTTAACTTCTATCAAACCCTCTTTGAGTATGCCTAATGATTGATAATATATGCTTCCTCCTTAGGTAATGGGTTGAATTCAAAGAGGATAGGGTATAAAACCTCTAGCATGTGAGTTCAAGTGTAGTTCAATGGAGATGTTATCGTCTTCCATGCAAGCCTTTTTCATTATTGGAGAGAGTTATAGAATAAATGTGGAGCACTTTTCTTCTCCCCATGTTCCTCTCTTGCTCTCCAAATTAATCGACATTCCTTTTTCCCATTTATTCTTTGCAACTTTGGAGGGTGGGGCATTGAGTGCTCACACCATTCCTCGCACCAACATGGAATACTACGACTATTGATGCACTTTAGGATGGGAGAGCTGATTAGTGAAATTCATAGATGAATGTGACAATGCCTGAGAGAAATTGTAGAGGTTCAAGGAAACATCACAAAGGCTTATATGGAAGTTGAGAGGTAGAGGACACAGTTTGAAGCTAAGGTCAAAGACGTCAATCCAACTCATGATAAATTCACTATGGAATCATGCAGACACATTATGGAGCCGAGTTATTGAGAGTTGGAATATAGGAGATCTAGGTCTATCCTTTAGATGGACTACTTGGATTCGGAGGCATCGGTCATTGTGAATCAAGATCTTCTATCCCTTCGGACCATTGATATAAGCATTCCAAGAGTGTAAAAGAATATTAATACACAACTAGTGTATAAAAATAGCATGTTACCTTTCCAATCTGCCTTGCTAGAGCCTATTTATTGTCTTTGCAAAATGTTAAATATTGTTTTAAAAATAAGCTTAAAACCCGAAGTTTTAATTGTTTAGCTAAAGTTGAGATAAAAGAAGATTTAAGAAATACTTTTATTTAATTTCATAAACACTATTTGAGGGCATTATTATGCCATATATATGATATATATTTTGATAAAAACAGAACTATACCACTTTGTATAACCAACTCCTCATCCGTGGAGAGTCAAACTTAGTATACGTTGATTTATTATCAATGGCAAAATTGATAATCACCATTCAAAAATAAAAGCATTATTATTGGTTCGTTAAATATTTTGTTAATATTATTTAGTTTTTACATTTTTTTTATATTCTTTGTAAATTTGTTAGCACAAATTATGATGTTTAATTTGACAAGGATATCAAGTGAGACACGTAATAAAGACATTTAAAGTGAGAAATCAACCTGAAACCTTGTTACATGAAATTCAAAGCACTCAACCACTCAAACTAGTCAAGTAGACTAACTTTTAATCTAATATATGAAAATATTACTCATATTAAGCATGAGAATAGAAAACATTATAATCAACTTAGCCTAAGTTTTAAATTAAACTACCGATAATGAGGTACAACTCCGAGCCTAAGAATAAAAACATGTTTCCTTCTTAAAAATTACATGCTACATTAAAATTAGGCTATCTCATCCATATACATCCGTTCAATGGAACCTACTCTCCATTCTACAAATTTTTCTTCCAAAATCGTGTTTTTAAAAATTGGAAAATTTGCTTGATTGTGTTTGAATGTTTTCAGATTATGTGTTTACAAACTCGAAATCTTCAGCTTGCTAACATGGATTCAAATATCATGAACGTCAAGGACTATCTTGATTATTATAACCTGCATTCATCTCATGTTGGTACTTTATTACTATGTTTGTATCTTTCTTAGGGATGGTAGTTTTGTTTTCCATACTTTAGGGATGTCGAAGATAGAATTCGTATTCTTGGGAAAAAAGATCTCCCAAACTGTAAAATATATGTACAATAAATATATAAAGGAATGAACCCATGAATGAAGCATAGATATATATGACATGAAATCTTATGAATAATAAAAGATAGTGTAGTTTCATTTATCATGGTAAAGACTTTCCTGCAATGGCCTTTGAATATATGTCGAGTGTTATGTTTGGAGAGTTGTTGAAATTTGATTTCAAAGAGCCGAAGAAACCATTGCTTCCCACAACAACCAGGAACAAATATTTTGGTCCATGCATTGCATCATTTTTTGTGTGAAGCTGCATCATGATGTTCCCATACTTTGTTGTAAATTATTCAATTTGCTTCTTCAATAAATGGTTTTGAAACTTAAATTTCAGTTTTAAATGACAGTGAAAAATGTTGAGAAAGAAACAAAGCAACCTAACTATGAGAATTTCTACTTCTTGAGATCACCAACACAACTGATTGAATTCAAATTGAGATCAATATATTAAACCTCTACCAAACAATAACAAAAAAATTGAACTCTAGATTCCGAGGTAATTATTTTCTCCCAAAATCGACCTCAATTTGCTCGAAAATGAAGGAAAATAAAAAAATATATATATCATTTTTTGGGGGGTGGGTGAAAATGTTATTTGAACATGGGTGAAAGAATATTTGAACATGAATAATCACCTCAACTGGTTTGTTTGAAATAAATCAATCCCCTAAAGCCATTGTTCTGTTTGAAGGAAAAAAATGTTAGCACTCAATTTTAATGTCTTATTCAAATACACAAAATCTCAATTTTTGGTCATAGCAGTTACGTCACTTTCTGAGATTTATTTTATTTCAATGCTCCTTCTAGGATGTTTTCCTGACATAATCACTTGGCTTGTGAACCCAAGGGAGAATTCATTAACTATAGTGATTAGAGGCGAGTATTTCAATTGTGAAGGACAATGTTTGGCATGTTGAGGCTTATGCTATATGTGGAGGAGTGTGTTGCTTGTTATTATAGGATCTTTTCTAGATTAGGGATTTTCCATGACCCATAGATACACTATGGGCCATGTGCTCGCATAAACTGAGGGAATTAAGTTGCATGAGCTTCCTTGGCTCTGTGATAACTCGCTTGGATGGAAAGTAGCATATATAAAGACATAGCCAAGGGTTGTTGGAGAGCCAGGACCTCTATCGGTAAATCTAGTACCAACACTAGCAATAGTAGATCTCATAGACACATATCTCAAAAAAACAACATCATGCATTCTTATGAATACAATTTAGTTCATCAATTAGAAATCATACTTATTCTAGTGTGTTTCTTGTACAAGATGTGATAACCACATTCTCTACAATAAATTACATCACACAATATTTAGTGAATTCTTAGGTCCAAGGTTTGTGATATCATACAAGTGTACGACGAAACCTGGTTTAGAAACAACAAAATACAATTAATTAAATCACTTATGCTAACATAGAAAAGAATAATCCATATAACATGTTCAACAATAAAATCAAAGATACTTCCATCAATAGATGTAACATATATTTTATGATACTAAACCGGTTAGCCTACTTTTGATAGCCTTACCAACAAAATCGTATGTGTCAATATCTCCTTTGAGAAAACCCAACCCATTTGTCACATGATCATCTAGGATAACTTTAAAATTTAACATTTCCCATTGATTAAGCTTGATAGAGTCACCACTAAAGGTAGCTCTGTGTATATTTTTCCATAAGAAAGGAAGACCTATGAACCATGTAGTATTCCACATTTTTCTCTACCATGCTACAACATTATCCAATTGTTTCCAAGAATGACACCTCTCCACCTAAATAGTCCCACAAAAAGAAATAAGAATTTTGTTGTATTCCAATAATAGAAACCCATGACTATTGTAAAACTAAAAAAAGAATCCTTCATATTCTCCTCTCTGTGCCAAACCACACATAATTGCCAAGAGATTTGTTGCACTAAGAAAATATAGGTGCACTCTACAACATTGTGTGGATGATATGTGTTGCATGCATTATACATGTGTAAATATTATAAAATAAAATGAAACAAATTTAGGTTAGTGATGTAAAAAAGAAAATAAAAAACAATTCAACCAATCTTTAGTCACCGTAATGTGTGTGTATGTACATGTGTGTAGAATAATAAAATAAATTATCCTTGAATCATGTAATTACTAAGATCTTTGAGCCATATTTTCTTGTTGATCCATGCTTAATAGATTTGGTGTCGTGTTGACTTTGTATTTGTTTTCTATATTTTTGTTTGACTTCCATTTCTTCCAAAGCAAATTGCCATGTTATTCCATTTTTTTCCTGCCCTACCGAACATATGAGTTAAACTTAATTACTTTGCAAAAACAATGTATAAACATTATTGCTAGATTTGTTTTATTTACAACGCATCATTCATGGTGCATTTTAATATCGCCGAGTGGAATGGTTGTCAACTAAAAAGTACAACCATTGATTTGTTCGATAATTCTTTTACAAGCAAAGTGAAAAAATGAAAAATTTGCAATGTTTGCAAAATTCCAAAATGAAGCAAATCCACACTGCACAATGGGGTTGTTGTAGGTGGATAGCGAGAACTAGTTATTGTATGGCTAGAAGCACTAGAGAAAGTTACAAATGAAATTATGGTTTTGTATCTTTTTATTTTAAATGTTGGGCCACATAGGTAATATTTTTTAAAACCGATATTTTATTACAAGTGTGTACACCACACCATCAATGAGCATGAATTTGGTGCACATCGATGCTATTACTAAGTTGGAGATCTGGTGCTACCATTGTGGATTTATAGAGAAAACAAGTAGTAAATTTTCATTTATTTTTTCTAACCAATAAATATTTAAATCTAATTTGTTGCGCTTATATTTGTATGCACTAGTGTGTTTGTAGGTAAATGGAGCACCGACTATATTTTTTATTATTCTTTTGAAACCAATATCTTATTACCAATTCGTGCAACCTACATCCATGTGAGTGTCTATGGTGTGCACTAACACTACAATGGCGTAATTATAAGCTGCGTTGCTAATATTTCGTTTATTGTTATTTTGAGTAAAAACATTAAACCCAATTTGGTGTGGCATTTATCATAATGAATCGGTGTGTTTATATGCATAGGGACCATCGACAATAATTTTTTATTTTTTTTTAATATCTACTTTATTACAAATGCATGCAAACTAACATAGGTGTGCATGTTTGTTGTGAACATCGATGTGATTGGTAAGTTAGCACACCGGCGTACGATAAGTGTGTAGATATGGGGCATACGAGTAGTAGTTTTTTAATGACATTTTAAAAATAATATTTAAATCTAATTCAATGAACCATGTAGCATGATGCACTAGTTCATCTAGAGGTAAAATAGATATAGTTTGCTTTTAATTATTTTAATTGATATTTTATTATAAATTTGCATGACCTAACGTCATTGAATGCATCGATGTGATTTTCAACTGTGATGAATATGGTTTAATCACACCAAGTAAAAAACATTTTCTAAAAGCTTCAACTTCGAGCCTCCACTATAAGTGGAGAAGGAAGAGGTGGTGTTTTCCTTGTAGTGCACTTTGCAATTAGTAAGGTAGTGTTAACTTCTATCAAACCCTCCTTGAGTAGGCCTAATGATTGATAATATGTGTTTCCTCCTTAGGTAATGGGTTGAATTCAAAGAGGATAGGGTATAAAACCTCTAGCATGTGAGTTCAAGTGTAGTTCAATGGAGATGTTATCGTCTTCCATGCAAGCCTTTTTCATTATTGGAGAGAGTTATAGAAGAAATGTGGAGCACTTTTCTTCTCCCCTTGTTCCTCTCTTGCTCTCCAAATCCATCAACATTCCTTTTTCCCATTTATTCTTTGCAACTTTGGAGGGTAGGGCATTGAGTGCTCACAACATTTCTCGCACCAACATGGAATACTATGACTATTGATGCACTTTAGGATGGGAGAGATAATTTGTGAACTTCATAGATGAATGTGACAATGCCTGAGAGAAATTGTAGAGGTTCAAGGAAACATCACAAAGGCTTATATGGAAGTTTATAGGTAGAGGACCCAGTTTGAAGCTAAGGTCAAAGATGCCAATTCAACTCATGATAAATTCACTATGGAATCATGCAAACTTATTATGGAGCCGAGTTATTGAGAGTTGGAATACAAGAGATCTAGGTCTATCCTTTAGATGGACTACTTGGATTTGGAGGCACCGATCCCTGTGAATCAAGATCTTCTAATTCCTCATTCGTGGAGAGTCAAACTTAGTATACGTTGATTTATTATCAATGGAAAACTTGATAATCACCATTCAAAAATAAAAGCATTATTATTGGTTCGTTAAATATTTTGCTAATATTATTTAGTTTTTACATTTTTTTATATTCTTTGTAAATTTGTTAGCACTAATTATAATGTTTAATTTGACAAAGGATATAAAGTGAGACACGTAATAAAGACAATTAAAGTGATAAATCAACCTGAAAACTTTTTACATGAAATTCAAAGCACTCAACAACTCAAACTAGTCAAGTAGACTAACTTTTAATCTAATATATGAAACTATTACTCATATTAAGCATGAGAATAGAAAAAATTATAATCAACTTAGCCTAAGTTTTGAATTGAACTACCAATAATTAGGTACAACTCCGAGCCTAAGATTAAAAACATGTTTCCTTCTTAAAAATTACATGCCACATTAAAATTAGGCTATCTCATCCATATACATCCGTTCAGTGGAACCTGCTCTCCATTCTACAATTTTTTCTTCCAAAATTATGTTTTTGAAAATTGGAAACTTTGCTTGATTGTGTTTGATTGTTTTCAGATTTTGTGTTTACAAACTCGAAATCTTGAGCTTGCTAACATGGATTCAAATATCATGAATGTCAAGGACTATCTCGATTATTATAACCTGCATTCATCTCATGTTGGTACTTTCTTAATATGTTTGTATCTATCTTAGGGATGGTAGTTTTGTTTTCCATACTTTAGGCATGCCGGAGATAGAATTCGAATTCTTGGGAAAAATGATCTCCCAAACTGTAAAATATATGTACAATAAATATATAAAGGGATGAACCCATGAATGAAGCATAGGTATATATGGCATGAAATCCTATGAATAATTAAAGATAGTGTGGTTTCATTTATCATGGTAAAGACTTTCCTGCAATGGCCTTTCAACACATGTCGAGTGTTATGTTTGAAGAGTTGTTGAAATTTGATTTCAAAGAGCCAAAGAATCCATTGCTTCCCATAACAATCAGGAACAAATATTTCGATGCATGCATTGCATCATTTTTGGTGCGAAGCTGCACCATGATGTTCCCTGACTTTATTGTAAAATATTTAATTTGCTTCTTCAATAAATGGTTTTGAACCTTAAATTTGAGTTTTAAATGACAGTGAAAAATGTTGAGAAAGAAACAAAGAAACCTAACTATGAGCATTTCTACTTCTTGAGATCATCAACACAACTGATTGAATTCAAATTGAGATCAATATATTAAACCTCTACCAAACAATAAGGAAAATATCGAACTCTAGATTTCGAGGTAATTATTTTCTCCCAAAATTGACCTCAATTTGCTCGAAAATGAAGGAAAATAAAATTATTTTCTCCTTTTTGGGGGGGTGGGTGAAAATTTGATTTGAACATGGATGCAACAATATTTGAACATAATTAATCACCTCAACTAGTTTGTTTGAAATAAATCAAGCCCCTCAAGCCATTGTTTTGTTTGAAGGAAAAAAATGTTAGCACTCAATTTTAAGCTCTTATTCAAATAAACAAAATCTCAATTTTTGTTCATAGCAGTTACGTTACTTTCTGAGATTTGTTTTATTTCGATGCTCCTTCTAGGATGTTTTACTGACATAATCACTCGGCTTGTGAACCCAAGGGAGAATTCATTAACTATAGTGATTAGAGGCGAGTATTTCAATTGTGAAGGACATTGTTTGGCATGCTGAGGCTTATGATATATGCAGAGGAGTGTTTTGCTTGTTATTGTAGGATATTTTCTGGAATAGGGAGTTTCCATGAACCATAGATACACTATGGGCCATGTGACCACATAAACTGAGGGAAATAAAGTTGTGCGAGCTTCCCTGGCTCTGTGATAATTCACTCGGATGGAAAGTAGCATATATAAAGACATAACCAAGGGTGTCGAGACCTCTCTCAACCATTTGAGATTGAGTTAGATGCCTCATAGTATGCCATTGGTGTCATTCTTAAACAGGGAGGCCACCCCATTCCCTATCACTCATAAAATATTTTTGAGGCTAAGAGAAATTATAGTACTTATGAAAAATAATTTTATAGCTTTGTCCAAGCTCTCAATCAATGACACCATTATTTGTTGGGAAAAGAGACTATTCTACATACAGACCATCATCCGTTGATTTTCATTAATTCAGAGTCTAAGATTCAGGAGAAAAGGCATCTTAAATGGGCATCCTACATTCAACAATTTAATTTGGTAATCTGATATAAGAAGGGCACTTCTAATAAAATGGTTGATTTACTCAGCAGGCCACCAACTCCAGTTCTCCCAATTTTAGAGGTGTGTTGTGCTAATTATGATACATGGAAAGATCAGTATGCTACTGAACATGACTTTCAAGAGATTTGGGTTTCCTTACACAGTACCACAGTTGTCAATCAGACACCATTCTTGGAATACACCATCTGGGATGGATGGATCTACAAATTAAACTTTATTTGTGTTCCACACTCAGATGATTGCCTCTTGATCATTAAAGAAGCTCGTGCATCAGCCTATGCTAGCCACTTTGGTACCACAAAGACTCTCTAGCATCTACAACGCCATTTCTATTGGCCTTCTATGCAACCCCAAGTTGATAAATTCATCAGAGTTTGTGCATTATGTTCCCAAATGAAGCCATCCAATAGAAAGCATGGCTTATACCAACCACTACCTCTCCCTTATCATCCATGGGAATCAATCTCTATGGATTTCTTAATCGGACTACCTACCACCGAAAAGAAACATGATGCAGTATGGGTAGTGGTATGTCGCTTTAGAAAAATGGCTCTTTTCATTCCATGCACAAAGACTACTACAGTAGCACAAACAACGTAGTTGTATTTCCAACATGTATGGCCACATTTTGGCCTACCAAGCAACATCATTTCATATAGAGACTCACGCTTCCTCAACACATTTTGGAAGACCATATGGGCGCTACTAGGGTGTCAAATAAAGTTCTCTACCACCTTCCATCCTCAAATGGATGGCCAAACAGAGGTATTAAACCGGGTATTGGTACATGCTCTTTGAACTCATTTTGCGTGCAGCAAACAGTGGGACAACTACTTACATATTCTACAGCATAGCTACAACAAGGCCACACACTCTTCTACTGGGTTCTCTCTGTTTTAAGTATGTTTAGGCTTCCAACTAGCCTCATCAATCGATCTTCCCCTCACATTGGATCCCCAAGTTACCGTGCATCAGCAACAAGAACAACACTCAGCCCACTAGTTTCTTAACCAACTTGCACAATGACACACTTTCGTAACAACAACACTAAAAACATCTCAAGATCGTGCAAAGAAAAGGCATGAAAAACAAAGTACCTCCATGTCCTTTTACCCTGGAGATAGAGTCTGGTTACATTTGGATAAGAAACGCTTCAAAGGCTATCATCATAAACTACTCCCAATAAGATATGGCCCTTATACCATTCTAGAAAAGATTGGGGAGAATGCATATCGATTGGATCTTCACCCCCAGCTCGGGATACACAATTTCATCAATGTCAACCATCTGAAGTTGTTTGAGCCTCCCCTCTTAGAGGAACCAGTTACAATTACACACCTAGTGGACAATATCCTAGACTTCCAACTCCCCTTGTCCAAAGAAACACTACTTGACACCAGGACTCGTTCTACAAGGAACCGATCCTACACCTCCTACCTTGTAGCATGCCAAGGACAAACTCCAACTCAAGAAAAGTGGATGACAACTGAAGTGGTGCATCATCTCTTTCCTCATCTTCTCATGGAAGTTGGAACGCTTCCATATCTAAACAGGGAGGAATTGGGCCACCAAGGGGAAAGTAAACCTCGGGCGCACATGTTAACCTAGGAAGTGTGCCCTCCTCAATGGGTGCACTGAGACTCTCCCTTTGGTATTCAGGGATCGTATTGAGATATTATATCCCTTTGGCCTCAATCCATGCCGACATTGGTTTTCATATATTTGTCTTCCCCACAATAGTGAGGCGCTCCATCTTAGAAATGCGCCCTTCCTGGAGTTTGGGGTAACTACCAAAATTTTTTAGATGTGCAATCTAACGGACTAGATCTCCTTCTCAGGCAGATCAATTTCTTGTACAAGATGTGATAACCACGTTCTCTACAATAAATTACATCATACAATTCTTAGTGAATTGTTAGGTCCAAGGTTTGTGATATCATACAAGTGTATGATGAAACCTGGTTTACAAACAACAAAATAAAATTAATTAAATCACTTATGCTAACATAGAAAATAATAATCCATATAGCATGTTCAACAATAAAAGCAAAGATACTTCCAACAATAAATGTAATATATATTTTATGATATTAAACCGGTTAGCCTACTTTCGAGATCCTTACCAACAAAATCTTATGTGTCAATATCTCCTTTGAGAAAACCCAACCCATTTGTCACATGATCATCTAGGATAACTTTAAAATTTAACATTTCCCATCGATTAAGCTTGATAGAGTCATCACTAAAGGTATCTCTATGTATCTTTTTCCATAAGAAAGGAAGACATATGAGCCATGTAGTATTCCACATTTTTCTCTACCATGCTACATCATTATCCAATTGTTTCCAAGAATGACACCTCTCCACCTAAATAGTCCCACAAAAATAAATAATAATTTTGTTGTAATCCAATAATAGAAACCCATGACTATTGTAAAACTAAAAAAAGAATGCTTCATATTCTCCTCTTTGTGGCAAACCACACACAAGGGACAAGAGATTTGTTGCACTGAGAGAAGATAGGTGAACTCTACAACATAGTATGCATGATATGTCTTGCATGCATTATACATGTGTAAAGATTATAAACTAAAATAAAACAAATTTAGGTTAGTGATGTAAAAAAGAAAATAAAAAATAATCCAACCAATCCTTAGTCACCGTAATGTGTGTGTATGTGTGTGTAGAATAATAAAATAAACTATCCTTGAATCATGTAATTACTAAGAGCTTTGAGCCGTATTTTCTTGTTTATCCATGCTTAATAGATCCAGGGTTCAAATGGACCTACATGTGGGCTCACTCTGTAGAAGTGGTTATCCAGAGAATCAAATATCATGAAATGCACTAAGCTCTCTCTTAAGAGAGAAGATATGTTATAGAGACACGTATTTATCCAAAGACAATGCCCATGTTATCTAAGTGGCATACGATCTCATATTTCACTACAAGCATGCAAGGAAAACTAACCTCAAAAGATAACAACTTGAATAGTCACATCATACAAGATTAGTATGGTAACATATGGTAGACTCATATTGTCCACACATGAACGATGTATTTGGAGATGAATAAAATTACTAAGTTGGCCCTATTCCTAATTGTGACATTGCAATCTCTACCATGTGGAGCTTGTTCTTAAATGAAGGATTTGTGGAGACTCTACAAATACAATCCTAGGGCATCCATTAGCACATGGACACTATTTATATAATTATGACCAATTATTTTTTTTCTATTATTGAATTGTTAAGATTTTCTCTTGTGGCCAAACTGTAATTACTTGCACTACAAGCGTAGAAACTATGTCTACAAGGAAATCTTGGCATCCTACATTTTTGTCTAGCCCCATTTTTACTTCATCCAGGGATTCACTAAGCGAAGAGTACACATAATTGGATTAATATTCTAAGCTTTTATGATTTCTCTTTAAGTCCTCATAACTTCTTTTGAGCCTCATAACTTGTCCTTAGTGATATATTTCTAATTTCTGAATGTTGTATAACCCACATGACTTGTTCTCATAGTCACTGCATATGGAATATCAAATTTCCACATATCAATGTTTGATCTTACTTGGACCTTCCATAACTGTGACATATGCCATGAAGGGATGGTCTAGGAGGAATTAATCTAACCTCGTATTAAAATGATCCTCTTTCCTACAATAAATTTGAAATGAATTCCATAACAATTTCATGCATGATCGTAGTTTTACCGAGATCCAAGTTTTATACATGGTGGAACAATCCCTCTTAGGTTCTCTCCAAGTTGGAATCAAACGAGATCATCCAATAAATGACCAAAGTTGCAAAATATTGATTGAAACTATGACTTCTTGCATCAATCAATTTTGATAGCTCGAGAGGAGTTTCCTAAAGGATTATATGACTCCTCCTTGGAGTGGTTGTAGTTACTTTGGAATTAATCTTGTTGATTGGTATTATAAAATTCTCTTAATTATATGAAAACAAATAAGAAACTCAACTCTTGTTATTTTTATACAATGTACTCTCCCTATAAACATTGTATTATCCCAACACATCTTGTTTCCTTTTAGGTGTACATTAGTTTCTAGGTAATAATGATGTTGATACACTAGTACATTTGGGTGAAATTATGACGGCGCGTTCGACGCAGTTGCCAATTTATATTGTCGGGAGAACGACAAACAATAGGCCCCCTCAAACGTCGTTTCACATGACGTCTCTTTTTCGACGACATAGATTTCGTCTTTATTGCAACGTTTCATGAGGACACGTGTCATCTCGGATTTGATTATCCAAACCCCATATAGTCGTCGTAAGACCGACGTCTTGAAGGTGGCAAGACCGACGCTCTGGAAGTGGCAAGAGAGAAGTCTTGGACATGGAAAGAGAGATGTCTTGGACGTGGAAAGAGAGACTTCTTGGATGTGGCAAGAGAGACGTCCTAGACATGGCAAGAGAGACGTCTTGGACGTGGCAAGAGAGACGTCTTAGAGGTGGCAAGAGAGACGTCTTGGAGGCTTGGAGGTGGCAAGAGAGACATATTGGAGGCTTGGAGGTGGAAAGAGAGACACCTTGGAGGTAGCAAGAGTGACGTCTTGGAGGCTTGGAGGTGACAAGAGAGACGCCTGGGAGGTGGAAAGAGAGATGTCTTGTAGGTGGCAAGAGAGACGTCTTGGACATGGCAAGAGAGATGTTAAGAGGTATCATCTCTAACGTGGTTTCTATGGGAGTGACACTCCAAGAAGTTGCAATAGCGACTCTATTGTAGATATTTGAAAAAAAAATACAATATCAATACTGTGAGGAATAGGTACATTAACCTTTGCTAAGATACTAGCCATATCAATATTTAAATCTATATCATTAGTCTTAGGAAAGGTTGGTTGAGGAGGAGGACTAACTTCCAATGGTAAAGGGGGTCTTGTCTAATGAGGTTTAGGATCACTAGGATATGTCTCGGTTGTGTTATCACACGAACTCGCAATTGTTGAGCTAAAGTCCAAAAGCTCAAGTGAAATCATGCATAATAAGACTGCAAAAATATACTAGAGAGAAAGTCCCTATTTCTATAAAGGATCAAAATAATACTGTACTTTCTTGGGTATGTCGAAACAAGTGCCATCCAATACAAGATCCTATATACCAATGAGATAATTGAGAAACAAAAATTCCAGAGCCTTCACTGAAACATCTGACAATTTGTTTGACATTTAGCAGACAATTATATCATCAATAATACAACTTAAAGTCATTGCAGGTATTGCTTTGTATCCTTTGGATAGCACAATAACTTCACACATAGCATGCAAGTGTTCTGTATATATACATTGAGAAGAAGAGCAAATTCATAGAATGTAAATTGTAACAATTTGAAACAACCATAACAAATTTGGACTCCAGATATAAAGCTCATAATCTCTCATGCCAAAACATTTGAAAATGTCAAACCATGTAAAATCCAATATCCCAATACTTGGTTAGAACAAGGGGAGAAAAAAGACAAAATTAAATACTTCAAAAACTATAGTAGATTTGGCCTCCAAATATACAACACATATATATTCCAAGTTTAGTTTCAAATAACAACCAATGTTACTGTTATATACACAACTAATCCATCTAGTTTCAAATAACAACCAATGTTAACTGTCATATACACAGTTAATCCATGTAGTAGATATATTAAGTGATTGAACATCAAAGTCATTTTTCAAACATGATCCAAGAACATGACAGACCAAAGTAGAATATTGTGAATTTGTTCAAATGGCTTCCTGTATTGCACATTGTGAGGAAGGTGCACATCCAAACTGTAGACGCTCTCACAGATTTCTGATAGAATCTCAGGAAAAGAAACATCCATATATCGAATTACTATATTCAAGATATACCCAATATGGTATCTAAGTCTGAAGATGCATCAATTTAGCCAAAATTATTTACACGCTCACATTCATCAATCCATTCGGAATACCTGCAAACATTTTCAGAAATACAAATGGCTAAGTCATCCATAGAGCTATTTATTACTCCATTGCATATTAAATCCCTCTCCTCCAATTCAATAAGGACGACCTTTGTTCAATAATTCAAACCTCTATAAATATCAACTATTCAGCTGATCTAACTACACTACTAAAAAAAGGCATGTGCCAAAACCCAAACACTAAAATATATGGTTCAAAAAGCTTACATGCCAATGGGATCGCTCAATGTTATCAATTCCAATTAATCCAAGAGAGGATATTATGTTCAGTAAGGGCTTAAAAGTAGAAAATTCACTTGTGAAAAATAATACTACATAAAAATAACCTTAGGAAAACACAAAAAACTACACTGACCATTTATTGAGGTGTTGAAACACTCCTGGCATATCCCGCATGAAGCCTCCCCGTAAGATATTTTTGATCCCTAAATGAATAAAAATGTGAGAGCTGTAAAAATGTCAAACTGCAAGGCTTCATATAGTCAATAGACTAAATGTCAAACTGCAAGGCTTACTTTCTGGGAAACCAAATAATATAAGACAAATATCGAAAGAAAAATAAACAAACTACATCAAAATCACTCTTAGAGATTCAACCTAAGTTGGGAAAAAGAACACGCCACTTTGATATGATAGGGAATAGTTAATCAAATATACTAAAGTTGAAAATTAACGATCCATTACCTATTTTTATGGCTCAACATTAAATGCAATCAAAGTAAGGATACCAAAGGGAAGATATTTAACTAGGCAGATTACAAGTTATCTCATGAAGATTACACAGTTACAAGTTATCTCATGAAGATTACGTAGATCCGTGATCAGCTTGTAGCAATTGGGGAGAAGGTGGACGACACAAAACTAGTAAATACAACACTTAATGGATTCTCAAATCCTTGGGAATCATTTGTCAAGGGGATCTATGCTCAAGAGAAGCTTCCCACTTTTGAGAGGCTCTGGGACGATTGTATCATTACTATTCTTATTTCTCTTCTATTTTATATCACTTCTATTCTCGTTCTCTCTCTATTTCCATCATTTACATATTGTACAAGCAATGTGAGAGCAAGTGACTCTTGATGATTGAGTGATTGAGAGAAAGAGTTTATTGAGTATTTCCTTGTAACCTTTCATTGCCTCCATTATTTTTTTCTTGAGAGAGTGGGATTGAGAGGTAGCATCAAGTACTTGTGATAGTTGAATTTCATCTTTGAAATATTGTGATTGTACCTATCCCATCTTGTAGAGGAGGAATTGTACATCTTGGATTCCCCAAGATCTTGGAGAATTATTGGTGTGTCTGGACCTGTCAAAAAATTTATTCATCCTACAACCCTTGGTGCAGAAATAGAAAGAAATAGAAATAAACTATACTTCTTTCTCAATTTGTGTACACTAAGAATCATAGAAAATGCCAAAACTACTAAAAACAGTGATTTAAATTGCATTTGCAATCATAAAAGCAGTTTAAATAGCCCATTGTAACTATTGTTTTTTGCATTTTGATTTAGCA
The DNA here is from genome assembly GCA_000966675.3 of Picea glauca. NCBI lineage: Eukaryota > Viridiplantae > Streptophyta > Pinopsida > Pinales > Pinaceae > Picea > Picea glauca. The sequence continues at coordinate 414,885 of JZKD02S2001792.1, read as the reverse complement.
TTTTTACTTTAGATTTCAACTGGGTTACATGCCCAACATAGTGTTAATTTTCTGCATTGATTTCCGCATTTAGGGCAGTTTTAGAGAGATTTTAGCTTGTTGATTTCTATACTTAATCAGATATTACAAACATAACAGAGAGGTGATAGCTGTTAAATATAATGTAACCTCAACAGGCTGACTGTACACTGCCAGCTGTCCTGGCCAGCTGTCCTTTCTATTCTTGTTTTGCTTGAGCCTATTTAGCTCAGCTATTTCCCTTTGCATAGTACTTACTACTTCAGAACTTCTTCATGTACTCGTTTGTACCTACTTCAAAACTTCATCATATATTATAATATACTGTTTTCTATCCCATTCTTTTCTCTCTGCATTTATTGCTTCACAATTTATCATGGTATCAGAGCTCTTGCAGTAAGCCTCTTCACACAGGCTGAAGAGCAACACGATCCTCAAATAGCGCAGAGCTTACACGGATCTTGAGAGCATTCGACACAGACTTTTCACAAGGCTTGGAGAGTTGTCCGTCATACTCTCGAAAGATCTAGCAGGAAACTTCCACGAGGAAGCAGACCGTCATACGCTCAAAATATCAGCATAAGAAGATCACACGACGTTGCAAAGCGTACTACGCTCGAAAGTTTCAAGGAGCAGAAACAGAAGAAGGAAGCAGAGACTAAGAAGGAAGAAATAGTAAAGATTCTTGTTCAATTTTTCAAATAATCATATAAAATTCACGAAGAAGAGCTGCAGGACGTAGGAACATTTGAAGAACTCAAAGAATTCGTTCAAATTCGTTAAAGATTCCTGCAGAAGGCAGGATCGTTTGAAGATTTACGGGAATTCTCTCAAATCTGTCAAAGATTGCAACAGACAACGCTAAGCTTCAAAGAACTCGTGAAATACTTTCAAATCATTGAAAGAATCACGAATTTTTTCTTCCGCAAGAGAAAATTCCTTCAAACACAGCAAAGATCGCATCAAAGGAGCAAAGAATAGCCGGCGTAGCAGTAAGATTCGTCCTGCGAAGAGATCTGAAGCGGGAAACCAGTTCAAAAGGGACGAAGAGAGCACGGAAAAGGCGAAAGAGTTTCAGCCGTTAGATCTTGCGCAGAGGACCGACAGTCGTTGGATCAACGAGAAAGTGCATGAGGTTTAGTCCTCTGGAGCACACAGGAGAAATTATTACTCGAAATCTTGAAATCATCAGGACCGTCCGTCAATGAATACGTGCAAGATCTCGCCATTTCGCTGACTCGCAAGGTGTAAAGGTCAGAATACTGCCATGAGAATTTGCGAATCGCAAAATTTCGAGTCATTCTGGACCGTTGGATCGAGAAAGATCGTGAGCCGTCGATCTGATTCTATCGCAAAATCAGGAATTGGGAGTTGGACGAGCAAATGATTGCACTCCAAAAACCCCGATACGCGAAATCTCGACATCACAAATCGCGAAATCCTGAGAGGATTGTGAGCCGTCCATCTCAGAGGACAAGTGGCAGCAGATCCAAGTGTCATCATTTCAGCACTTCGGAGTTCGGGATATCGAAGGTCTTGTTGATGAAAGGTCGGGACACTCCACGGCGAAAGTCCCGAAATCTCGAAAAGATCACAATCGTCCATTTGTTCGAACACGTGGCGAACATCAAGGAAACCGTCGGCATCTCGGCTACCAGAGTTTCAAGTTGATAGAAGATTTGGAGTCGCAAGTCGCGAAATCACGAAACGACAAGGACCGTCCATCTTTTGGGGACACGTGGAATCAATCCAGGATCTCGGGAAATTTTCCAAAAAAGCGATTTTGGCAAAATCGACAATTCGGACTTCGCGTTTTGGAAGCGCAACGTGATGAGGAATCACAAGTCGCGAAATCCCGAAAGGATCTAGTCCGTCAGATCACAAAAAGATCTGGACCGTTGAAATTGTCCAAAGGCGAAATTTCGGCATTTTGCATACTAGGAGTCCGAAGGACCCAGGATCGTCGCAGAAAAATTGTCGAAGTCCCGAAACGCGAAATCCCGAAAATGCGTTTGAATAAGCACCGGGATACTTCGGATTTCGGTGATTTGAGGGACAAAGAACCGACAAAGGCATCGCTATTCTCCGATTCACGAAAAGCTAGCAGCGCTCTAACCTTTAGGCGTGTGGTCACATTGTTCGGAGACAAAGGGCCAATCTAAGGCCGTTAAGCCCTCTTCGGCGTTTCAACGATCGGAGGTTGGAGTGACAAGAGATCGGAGGACTCATATAACTAAGTCCCGAAGACAGAATCGCGAAGCCAAAAATCGCTAAGTCAAAACTCGTGAAATCTCGAATCTCAGAGTTTCGAAACCACTACAAATTACACGCAGGAGACAGGTAAGTAATAATTTTTTTTTTCTGTTTTGCTGAATTCTTTAAAAGATGGCGACATCTAGCAATTTAGGACCAACTCAGGGTTCGATTCTTCTTGGAAAGAACTATGAGTTCTAGTCTCTTCGGATGAGATCCTTCTTGTAAGCACAAGAGTGCTGGGATCCAGTGGATCATGGATATGTGGAACCAAATCCAGCAGACCTGTCTGCCATGACTAATCAGCAAAAAATTGCTCAAGCAACACAGAGAAAAAGAGAAAATAAAGCTAAGTTTTTGATTCAAAATTCTGTTGATGACTCGATTTTTTCAAAAATCACAGGCGCTGGTACTTCAAAACAGGCCTGGGACATCCTTAAATCTTCCTATCAAGGAAATGACAGGGTCAAAACAGTTAAAATGCAGACCTTGAGGACACAATTCGAGACTTTAAGAATGACAGAGTCCAAAAATGTGGATCCGTTCATGACCAGAGTCATGGGCATCATGAACCAGATCAGATTGACTGGTGAAACCATCACTGATCAATGCATTGTTGAGAAAATCCTCAAAAGTTTACCAAAGAAATTCGAAATGGTTGTAACAACAATCCTTGAATCCAAGGATCTGTCAAGTTTTTCAATAGATGAATTAATTGGTTCTCTGGTGACACATGAGACCAGACTTCATCTCACAGATGAGTCAATCTCCAATGCTTTCAAAAATCAATTCTCCTTCAGCAGAGGGAGAGGTAGAGGAAGAAGCAGAGGTCACCAAGGAAGAGGGAGCAATCACAGTAACCCCCACTCCAGTGGAGGTAACAGACAACAATATCCGAATCAAAATTTCCAAGGTCAAAGACAACAACAACAAAATCAACAGCAGAATTTCCAGCCTCAAAGAGGCAGAGGGAGAAGATCAAATGACAAAACAAGCATACAATGTTATTACTGCAAAAATTATGGGCACTATGAATCTGAATGTAGGAGGAAGAAAGCAGATCATCTCTCAGGCAGAGCACATGTGTCAAATCACATGGGAGAAACCTCAGGAGGTATGTTTCTCTCATGCCACAAGACTGAAGAACAACCTAAAGATCTCTGGTTGCTAGACAGTGGATGCAGCAATCACATGACAGGTAACAAAGAATTACTTTCATGCATTGATTCTTCAATCTCATCTGATATTACACTTGGAAATGATTACTTAGTCAAGGTTCAAGGAAAA
>JZKD02S2001792.1:338032-349628 GCA_000966675.3 Picea glauca | reverse complement strand
ACAACTTTTCAAAACGAGGTAAAAAATGTGACTACCAAATAAATGAGAACCTTGTAGAGTTCTCGTTAAGTTGGTCACTATGTTACTTGCCAATGTTGTTTTCCTAGATTTTCAAGGAACCTGCTCACTAATACCATTGAATGTGCAATATTTGGTCGAATACATACCATGGAATACATCAAATTGTCAATTTTTGAAGAATAAGAAATTTCACTGATTTCCTATTTCTCCTTGTCATCGCAAGGGCACAAATCAACACTCAGTTTGAAGTGGGATGCAAGAGGTGTACCAACTGGATTGGTGTCCTTCGTATCGAACCTATCAAGCCCCTTATCGATATATTTTTCTTGTGATAGACACAATTTTATCTCCTTTGTATCACATATGATCTCCATGCCCAATATTTGTTGTGTTGGACCCAAATATTTCATTGCAAACTGGTTGTCCAAGTCCTTCTTCAACTTGTTAATAATATTCTTATCATTTCCGACAACCAACATGTTATCCACATAAAACAATAGTATAATGTATTTTTCTTTGTCATATCTCTTAATGTAGACACAATGATCAACCTCTAGTCTTCTAAATCCATATTCCAACATAAATGAATCAAATTTCATATACCATTGGTGAGGTGCCTGCTTCATTCCATAAAGACTCTTCTTCAACTTGCAAACCAAGTTTTCTTTACCTTTTATTTTGAAACCTTCGGGTTGCTCCATATAGATCTATTTTTCCAATTCACCATGAAGGAAGTAGTATTTACATCTAATTGTTCGCTCTCCAAATCTAAAGTGGAAAAAAGACCAAGAGTGACTCTAATAGATGGAATATTAACAATGGGAGAGAATATTTCAGTGAAATCAATACCTTCCTTTTGAGCAAATCCTTTCACCACGAGCATTTCCTTATATCTTTCGTTTTCCCCTTCTCCCTCATGCTAAATATTGTACACCCATTTGTTTTGTAGTCCTTTTCTTCCTTTTGTAAGCTTTACCAAATCCCAAGATTTGTTTTACAACAAGGAACCCATTTATTCCTCCATAGCTTTCTTCCATTCATTGTTGTTTCCAACTTTACAAGCCTCTTGAAAACAATTAGGTTCACCTTCATTAGTCAATAAAATATAATATGAGGGAGGATATTTTTGTGAAGGCTTACGATGCCTAGTAGATCTACGAGCCAATTGTGGTGGTGCATTTTCAAGTTGGACTTCTTGCAATGATTGTTGTAAAATTTCTTTTTATTGTTTCTCATCATCTTTTGTTTGTTATTCAGGTTGCTACTCATTTTCTTACAATAGTGGAGTATCATTTTTTGTTTAACGAACATGTAAACAACTTTCTTGACCTCCATATTACCTGTAGGATTCTTAAATGTCTCTGACTCATTTAATATGACATCCCTTCTTCTGATAAATTTACTATTAATTGGATCCCACAATTGGTAACCAAACTCACCATCTGCATATCCTAGAAAAATACATTCCATGGATTGATCATCTAGCTTAATTATATTCTCTTTGGGAATATGCATGAATGATTCACATCCAAAGACCTTTAGGTGAGAGTAATTTACCTTTTTAGCGGTCCAAACTTCTTTAGGAATGCCACCATACAAAGTTGTAGTAGGAGATTGATTTATCACGTAGCAAGTTGTCTTTATTGATTCTGCCCAAAAGTTCTTCTCTAATCTTGAATTTGACAACATGCTCCTCACACTCTCCATGATAGTGCGATTCATTATTTTTGTTGTATCATTTTGTTGAGGAGTAAGAGGAACATTCTTCTCATGCTTTATGCCAAACTTGTTATAATACTCTTTTAATGTGTGCCACCATTATCTGACCTCAAAAACTTGAGTAGATGATTAGTTTAGCTTTCAAAAACAACATGAAACTCTTGAAATATATCGAATACCTCGCATTTTATTTTCATAGGGTAGGCCCAAACCTTCCTAGATGCATTATCTATAAATGTCACGAAGTATGAAGCTCCTCCTAATGACTTAATGTTTACTGGCCCAAACACATCAGAATGTATCAATTCTAACAAATATGTTTTTCGTTCATGGCCACTTCTAATAAATGAAACCCTTTTCTTCCTACCATAAATACAATGATCACAAAGATAAATATTATAGGACTTCAAATATGGAAGCATATTTTTACCACTAAGAATTTTAAGACCCTTCTCGCTCATGTGACCCAGACACTTATGCCACAAATTTGTTGAGATTTATTCTCTTGCAACAACAACCACATTTTATTTATTTGATATTGTTCTTAATGTATATAGTGTTCCTTCCTTGGATATTTTAGCCATGAGCAATGCCCCTTTACTAATTTTCCAGCCACCTTTTCCCAAACTTGTAGAACAACCTTCATCATCTAATCATCTTACGGAGATCAAACTCATGTGCATCTCTAGAATTTTCCTAACCAATTTCAATAAGATATGTCAAGTCCTTCCTTTATCTTGATCTGGACACCTTCCACTCCAACAATGTTGCAAAAGTGATTATTTCCCAAATGCAATTTACCATAATCACCAAAACTATATGCAACAAATTTATCTTTACTTGGGGTTAAATGGTGAGATTCCCTAGAGTTAAAAATCTAATCAATGCTATAGTTGGATGGAAATAACCATGCATATTCCATTTAAATAATAAATAAAACCTCATCTCTGAAACTACAACAGTGGTCTCACCTTCATTTGTGTTGGTTGATGTCTTGGCTGGTTTTTTATCCTTTTTCTCTCGCTTCCAGATTCAACACTCCTTTTTCATGTGCCTTGGTTTTCTATAGTCATAACAAATGATCCCTCTTCTTCTTGATTTTGATCTACCTCTTGACCTTGAACGCCTTTGACGACCTCATTCAATTTTCCTACTGCAATCAACTAGAGTTAGAACTTCTCCTCCTTGGTTTTTTGTAATTTCTTTACATTCCAACTCTTCATTCATTAAGTCATTGCTAGCATCATCAAAATGTAGGGTTCCTACAAGTACTGAAGTGCTCATAGCTACAATCAAAATCTCCCAGCTATCCAGCATAGAGCACATAAGTGAGATGTCTTTAATCTCATCATCCAAAATGATTTTAATATAGGTGAGCTAACTCATAAATATAATAATAATACTAATCTAATTCTAAGGTCACTACCAAGCCAAACACCAAATTGGTGTATGAGACCCCCTTGTTTTTGGGACAAGGGACTCCCTCTGCCCATTAATTTGATTGGTAAAGTCTATAGAGGTATACATACCCTACCCCCCTATTTATTTGAACTTGTAACCTCTTAGGAGGAAACACTTTTTCTTAACCATTAGGCCCACTCATGCTATATATTGAACTCATTAAGTTCTCTTCTATTGGCCTGCCCTTCTTCATCTTGATATTGTATAATTTCTTCATCAAGAAGGCCTTATTTGATGTTGTTTTTTTCTCATATAGATCATGCAGCTTATGCCATAGATATTTTGCGGTCTTCTCTTCAGCCACATTGAAATAAGCATTCTTTGCTAGAGACTGGTGGATTTTGGGAATGGCCTTCCTAACTAGCTTGAGACAATCCTCATTTTTCATCGATGAGGTTTTTTTGCTATTCCCTCAATGGGAAAATACTGATCTCTCAAAATCAGTATAACCTCCATATGTGACTTCCATAGGGCCAAATTAGCCTCATTCAAGTTATCCATGCCACTCAACATTGTTGTCTCCATTCTTAATGGGACTCAACTCGGACAATGGCCTTGTACTGCTCAATTAACCTTCAACAATTTGCAGCAACCAAAACTGGAATCAAAATCTTCTTGTGGTTTGTGATTTGTCCTTTTGCTCTGATAGACAGATTCTCCTACAATTTATCCTTCAGGGAGTTCCAACAACCTCTTATGATTTCTCCTCCTTCTTCACTATGGGCGTTCTAGCGAGCTCCCGCGATTATACGAGTGAACTCATCTCACTTTACAACTTTGATACCAATTCTTAAGGCTCTAATCCTTTAAACTCACACAACAATCTATGCAATTTGGCTTGTGAGACTACCCAATACTTTGTAGTAATCAAATCACTCACTTAACTATGACCTGCAATATACACTCGTATCTAAAGCGGCTTTACACACCCACACATAAAACATAGGATTTCCAACAAAACAAAAGATACAATTTATGATCAAATATAGAACAGAGGAACGAGAATTAAAAACAAAGTAAGAAATCAGATTATACAATTTCTCAATTACACACAGTGCATTACATCTCTTGCTGATGGAAAAATGATTTACATATTTATATCTTTGATATCTTTTTGGAGCCTACGAAGAAGATCTAGAATTATCCAATTCCATAAATTTCTAGGTAAGAACCAAAATTTATGGGCATCTTTGACTTTGCTAGATGTTTTCGGAGTTTCTAGAGATGGGGTAGTTGAAAAAGTGGTTCTCGAAGCTTCATTTTGATTCACTATTAACACCTTTCTTTCTCATTCATTCATTAGTATCTATTGATCTCCCAATTTCTTTTTCATTTGTGTCCATTGAGGTTCAAGCGTTAAGCAATTACAATGAAAAAAACAAGTAGATAGAGCAGCTTGGTCTCACACGTTTTGGATAAGAACAACACCCATTCTATCGCAGAATGAACCCCATCTCACTGCAATGGTTGCCTCCTCCTCCTCTTCTCCATTGCAGAATGACACCCAACTCATTGCCTTCTCCTCCTCTTCTTCCTCCTATTCTCACAACAGTACTATAATTTCTACAAATTCTCTGGAAACCCAGAATGACCCCCCACACATTGCCCCATATGTTGTACCATACTCCTCTCAACCTAATGTTTCTCTGGTTAGGTTTCCTTCTCTTGAACATGAGGTCTCCACTTAGTGAACCTATGACAGTGCATGTGTTCATGGGATATTAAATAATACCCCTAATTTCACTAAATAATGAAAATACCCCCCAAAATCCTTTTTTTGGACCCTCATCCCAATACATATTTCCAATAAAAAGAACCCCTTTTATTAGATATCCCCTATTATTACCAAATTTTTCTTTTTATAACCCACAATACCTATAACCCCCTCATACCCTACATCAATCCCCCAATACCTACAATATATTGACCCTATTTTTTACAATTTTAAAACCCCCTTTATGAATGAACGTGATAACATATTGGTCAACAAGGTGAAGCCCCTGTGCTCTAAAAGATGGATTCTCTTCCTCAAATGCTACTACCAATAATAGTAATGTTGCAGAGGATGGGATCAATGCAACACCTACATTTCCTAACAATAAGTTTTTTTGGTATAATATTATATGGATATATTAAACAAAGTTTATGTGGTTGTGTTATTCATGACAACAAGAGGCCCTCTACTCCCCTCATCATATCAAAGTGTACTGAAATTATAAGAACAGTTGCTAAAGCAATTGACATGAACATGGTTGATGTCGATCTTGATGAACTTAGCAAACACACATCTAAGCTTATGGATATATTCAATATAAATCACTTTATTTTTTTATTATTAGTTTAAATTATATTACAATGGAAAGTTAATGTTAATGGCGGATAAATGTAATTTTATAGTTTTCAAAATTATTGTTTGAATTTAATAGGAATTTGATGAGAATTTATTTTATTGCTAAACAAATATTGTTGGGTTTATTTGTTTTTTCAAAAGAAAAAATCATTTTATATTCCACTATAAAAGGAAAATCATATTTTTTTTAAGTATTCCGAGCATAATATAAATAAAAGAAAGTACAGATGCATTTTGCGCTTAGAAGATTAAAATTACATTGGTAATGTATATTTGATTTCTTGCCCTTTATGAAATAGTACTCGATCTTTTCCTTTTCCCCTATTTTTTAACTTCTTTCCACCCCTGTGAAGGAGACGTAGTAACTCATTGTTAATTGAAAGGCAAGAGATCATAATTAAAATTGACATTGGTCCATAATCTTTATGATTTCTAATGCAATAATTACGATCTTTAGAATTGAATCATGTTAGTATATCTCATAGAGACTTTGAGATATATAGGGAGGAAGTTTCATCAGAATGAATCGAGATATTAGAATGACTCAATTCCTTATTTGAATCTAAAATACTGGTTTCATGATGTATTTTTGTTCCACCTAGAGAGGCATCAACTACCACAACTTCCCTGAAGGAGGAAAATCCTATATCCATTTCTTCTAGTTTATCCCCAAGAAAGGAGTAGATTCCACAATTGGAAATTGTGGATCCTAAGTTTTCTCATTCTAATAAATGTCAATATTGAAATCAGTTCCTCGGGAAAATTCCATCTCCTTGGTTTTGATTTGGTTCCTTTTTTTCGTGGGAGAATGAGCTTAAGCATGGGGTCAAATAGCTTGTAAATGTTTTGGAAAATGACATATCTTACTCCATAATGTCATGTTCTCATAATCCAAGTGCTATGTTTATTTAAAATTCTTTCATGTTAGAATCATTTTGTGTGGAAGAGCCTTACTAAGGTCTATCTCAACACAAATACATGCATATGTGCATAAACCCACTATAACTCTTTCAAAATTTCATTTTATGTAAGTGTCCAAAGCATTCTCATTATCTTCAAAAATTTACCATTATCATAAATGTAATGGTAAATTGGGAAGATGAAGCACACTAACATTCTAGTAATTGACATAGAATTAAGATCAAAGCAAGGAACCAAGGCATTATAAAAGGTCAGGCATTTCCCCAAAATCAAGAGTTCTTCTCAAAAACTTGTTGATAATCAAAATGATTATAGAACTCAACAAAAAAAATGCCCTTGGAGAATAGAGAGATCTTGCATTTCTTTGTCCAAGTCAAGTGAAAAACATTGTTGATGTAGAAGGCCAATACCCATTAAATTTACAAATAATTGAATCTTTTTTCATATAGTTAATGTAGATGGGTTACCTCACTACGATCTCCACCAATGGAACTCTATCATCATATTCCACTATATAAGCACCATATATAGGAGACAACTTAGAAGAATTTGGATTGGTACGGTTGTTTTTTACAACATCTTTTAGACACAAAATTGGAATTTGAAGGTATCTCTAAACCCATAACTCCACGGAATCGGAACACCAAATTGTGAAGGAAATATTTACTTATATTGTAGACAAACAACATAGTTTGATCCTCAAATTGTTTAACCCCATATATTAAATATTTCTTATTCATGGGAATTCTATTTGCATACTCTAATTTCCACTTTAAATCAAACACACAATCTACCTAATGCATCAACAAGTAGATGGGGTTTTCCAAACAAAAAAAGACGTAACCATAATATAAAATTCTACCTTCCTTTCTTAAAAACATGGAACAACTTACTTGCATAATTTTAATCAAACACTTTACTTGCATGTATTTCATCAAACACTTTCCATGTATGTATACACTTTGTCAAACAAACACATATTGGGATTTTTTAATACTTGGGTTAAACACTTGCGACAAACGTAGTGAGGAAATGTTTACTCATTTGGTCAAATTCCATAAAGGAAACCGTAGGATTTCGTTTCAAATATGCCTTTGCCTCTACAGGATTATCAATGTCCATATCAATAGCATCTTGACCTCCGACCATAATCCTTCAAGAACCTCCAGATCTATTTCGAAACGTGCCACTTCACACCCTAGTCTAGCATTAACCCTCAGGTTGTCTATCCAAAAGATTCCTTTCTCATTTGTCCACACAAAGAAATGCGAGGTTTTGAAAATATCATCACACAAATCCATTGCTTCACACTTGCTCCTCCCTCTCTAGCTCCTCTCTATCTCCTCAATTCGATCAATAAGAGTGGAAACGCGAGCACGGTTTGTCCACAATGACCAGAAATCGCACTTGTGGCCTCTTTTAAAAAAATATCAGTAGGAATGTGTGTGCATTCCTAAGAACGCGCACACTTTCCTAAGAATGTGGACGTGTTCTTTCCACTAAACCTACGTGGAATGCCTCATGGAGGTTCGATTGCCTCCAAGCCCAAGGCTATAGGAACACATGCACATTCCTAAGAACGTGCACACGTTGTTTCGAGTGTGCATTCCTTCTGCATGGATTTCCACCTTTTCAGACATGAACTTATTGCACTATGCATAAAATCTAATTCACGATACATAAAAAATATCATCAACACATTATCTCACCGTGAATATCTCGGGCCTCGGTGGAGATTCATTGGAAAATGGAGCACTAGGTTGTAAAACCTGCTTTGAGGAAACCTCAACTCTAGCAACCTCGATGGATGGGGCTGATGGAAATGGTGGTGGGGGTGGGTGGTTGTAACATACCCAACCACCCACAGGCCGAGGCATGCTACCTTCAAGCCTTCCCCTGGACTTCGTCCTCTTAGAGATACCTTTTAAAATTTAAGGATGCATAAAAGAAAATAATTTAATGACATGCACATCAGAAAACAACAAGCATGCATAGTCTAAAGATTCAATTAAACGATAATTCAATATACAACGTAAATACATTCATATACATGTAAATGATACCATAATAGAGATCTCTTATCTTTATGAAAGAAGACACCAACTGGCTGCAGACAAAGGACATTCCACCCAACCATAGACACCACTGCTCCAAATCTCAACAACAGTGTCACCCCTGAGCCAGGGCTATGAATCCACAAGGACAGTTCCAGAGTGTACTTGGGTTCCCAAAACAGTCATCTCTCAAGCTCTCATAGGTTTCCCAACACCCACAACAATCCAAGTACCCAACTCTCTTCTACCCAGCCTGTACCGCCCAAGAAAATGGACCACCACCCTTCTCTACCACGCAATCCATCAAGCAGTCCTTCTCCTTTTTTTTCTGGGCCTCCAGCATAGCTGGTCCAGAATATCAATTCTAGAACTCTGAGGACTCGCAGTTGGAGAAAAACAGGGCATAGGCCAACGTATCTCAGACATGCAAGCCTCAAGTCATGGTTGGATCACACCAATGACCATTACAACCAACTATCATGTTGCTAATTATTCAGCAGTTTGGTTCCCTTTCCCAAGCCAAGACGCGGATGAGGATGGATCAGTGAACGGATAAGGGGGTACATGAAAGTGCCTGAGGGAAATGAGTGAACGTACAGGAAATCAACAAATAATCCTTCAGTCCAACCACAACATTAGACCAGAGGTGGGTTTAAGTATTTTCGTGGGGAATCAAGAACCTCTTGGCCTTCCCCAAGAAGCTCATGTAACCGTTCCCCCTCCCTTAGATGAAAAGGCTGATTAACATAGGAATAAACACTTTTCCCCTCAATCCCCCTCTCTTGTGGAATCATAGCCCCCTATAACTCTAGTCCTTGTCCATCTAGCAGCCAACGATGTGTTTATTATTAATAATGATAAAAAACTTACATTTCTTCGGCATATTGGCCCATTAATAATTGTTTGGGCACTCAGGCCTCTCAACATTGTAACAATACATTATTTAAAATATGGGTTCAAAACCTGGGGTGTTACATCCCCTCCCCCTTATTTTTGCATTGTCCTCGGTGCATATACAAAATAGAGATCAAAATCTCAAATTTGTTCAAAAAGTTGTGGGTACTCTGTCCGCATGGCATCTTCATGGTCCTAGGTAGCATCTTCAGGACTGTAGCAGGTCCAGTAAAATTTTACCAGCTCTATAACTCGATTCTGAATCATTTTTACTTTTTTGTCCAATACCTGCACTAGCTGAACCTGAAAGTCTCCCTTTGTCTCTACCTGAATCAGATGCCAATCAATAACATGGTTAGGTTCATGTACATATTTCTTTAGTAAAGATGCATGAAATACATTATGCAAATTCATGGAAGTAGGCAATGCAAGCATGTATGCAACTGGCCCTATTCTGTCCAATATTTCAAATGGACCACAGAATCTGGCTGCTCATTTTTTGCATGTGAAGACAATGCATACAACAACTAATATTGTAGAAATTTTCATGAAGGAAATTGATAGGTTGCATGGGATACCTACGACAACTGTCTCGGACAGAGATACAAAGTTTACCTCCAATTTTTAGAGGGGATTGTTTAAAGGATTTGGCACAAATCTAAACTTTATTGTAACATATCATCCCCAGACAGATGGGCAAACAGAGAGGGTCAATCGAATAATTGAAGATATGTTGAGAATGTATGTGATGGATAAGCCATTTAAGTGGGAAGATTACTTACACTTGGTTGAGTTTTCATATAATAATGGGTATCAAGCTTCATTAAGAATGAGCCCATTTGAAGCCTTGTACAGGAGGAGATGTGATACTCTAGTAAGCTGGGACAACCCAACAGATAGAGTGGTACTTGGGTCGGAGTTGCTCAAATACATAGAAGACCAGGTGGTCAAGATCAAGAAGAATTTAAAGGCATCTCAGGATAGATAGAAAGTTTATGTAGACAAGAACAGAACAACTAGAGAATTTAAAGTAGGGTAGCATGTACTTTTGAAAGTGAAGCCCAAGAAAAGATCTTTGAAATTGGGTAGTTTTACAAAGATGGCAGCCAGATTATGTGGTCCATTTGAAATATTGGACCGAATAGGGCCAGTTGCATACATGCTTGCATTGCCTGCTTCCATGAATGTGCATAATGTATTTCATGTATCTGTACTAAAGAAACATGTACATGAACGTAACCATGTTATTGACTGGCAGATGATTCAGGTAGATATGGAGGGATACTTTTAGGTTCAACCAATGCGGGTATTGGACAGAAAAGTCAAAATGCTCTGGAGTCGAGTTATAGAGCTGGTAAAAGTTCAGTGGACCTACTACGGTCCTAAATATTCTTTGATACCAAACTGTAACATACCAAGCCACCCATAGGTCAGGGCATGATGTAGAAATTATGATACCCAAATGAGTATTCCTGCGATTCTCCTAATCTAACAATTTATGCCACTTGGTAAATATATAATCGCTTCTACAATTATTATTGCGGAAGCAATTAAACCACCATCACAACCATGAGCACAAAGTGAAATATCAATAACGCATAACACATAAGATTTTCTGGGAAAGCGTAAAGCTAAAAAACCCACTATCATATATTATGTATATCATGAATCATGAAACAATCTCATACAAAGATCTAATCCAAGAGCTCTCAGTACAATACAATCGTCTCACACTGTCATACACAAATTAGAAAATACCTGTGCCAATTTATGTGTCCAGACAACCTACCTCCTCTGCACAAACTCTGCAATCCGAATTCTCACAATGATCCTCACGATTACGGAATTGCCTCGTTTTCACATGCTCATAAGCATATCCAATGCATGTGTGATCAAATCACAACAGATAGCCAACTGTCCCTTTCACCTGTTATGTCAACTGGTGTCCATTGGATTGACATGCATGTAGTTAATCGTGGCAAGTCTTCAGTTGCATGCGAGTTAACTGATTGTGAATTAATGAATAATTAATTCACTGAACTCGCACTAATACAACTAAGATTAACTCACTTAACTACACTTATGATTCTGTTACAATTCCAAATCACTCAGTTATGAATGAGATAATAGATTAATATTTATTGTCTAATTTAATTAAGGGAAAAGTAAATTAGAC
>JZKD02S2001792.1:303118-334717 GCA_000966675.3 Picea glauca | reverse complement strand
CCGACTTAGGAACATCTGCGTCAATGTAACCCTTCAAGCCATTTCCTTCGAGCACTGCCTCCATCCTTTCCTTCCAAGAAATGTAGTTAGAGATGCCCTCGAGTGCATAATCCAACCTCAAGCCATTGAAATACATTTTCGATCTTGAATCAAGTGTCGCACCAAGAAAATCTTGCAAATTCGAATGTTATCCAACCACCAAAACTCAACTCCTACAATCCCCCTTCCCTGGGAGGTTCACACCCCACCTGAGAGTAGCCTGAGGGAAGTTCACACCCTGCCTGTGTGTAGCCTGCGAACTTGCCTGGGAAGTTCACGCCCTGCTCCATTGTAGCCTATGAGAATGCCAATGAAGTTCGTACCCTGCTTCACTGTTAGGGTGAGGGAAGTTCGCACCCTACTCCACTGTAGCCTGCGAGAATGACAATGAAGTTCGCACCCTGCCTTTGTCTAGGGTGCGAGAAGTACTAGGGTTCACACCCAGCTAGAGATGGGACCTGCGAGAACATGATTTTGTTCGCACCTTACTTTCGTAGCTCCGTGGCCTCCGTGGCTCTGATACCATGTAGAAATTACGATACCCAAATGAGTATTCCTGCAATTCTCCTGATCTAACAATTTCCGCCACTTGTTAAATATATAATCGCTTCTACTATTATTATTGCGGAAGCAATTAAACCACCATCACAACCATGAGCACAAAGTGAAATATCAATAACACATAACACATAAGTTTTTTCGGGAAAGTGTAAAGCTAAAAAACCCACTATCATGTATTATGTATATCATGAATCATGAAACAATCTCATACAAAGCTCTAATCCAATAGCTCTCAGTACAATACAATCATCTCACACTGTCATACACAAATTAGCAAATACATGTGCCAATTTCCGTGTCTAGACAGCCTGCCTCCTTTGCATAAACTTTGCAATCCGAATTCTCACAATGATCCTCATGATTACATAATTGCCTCGTTTGCACATGATCATAAGCATATCCAATGCATGTGTGATCAAATCACAACAGATAGCCAACTGTCCCTTTCACCTGTTATCTCAACTGGTGTCCATTGGATTGACATGCATGTAGTTAACCGTGGCAAGTCTTTAGTTGCATGCGAGTTAACTGATTGTGAATTAATGAATAATTAATTCACTGAACTCGCACTAATACAACTATGCTTAACTCACTTAACTACACTTATGATTCTGTTACAATTCCAAATCACTCAGTTATGAATGAGATAATAGATTAATATTTATTGTCTAATTTAATTAAGGGAAAAGTAAATTAGACACATGTTTCTTGTTGACTTTTCAACACATGCTACCTTCAAGCCCGCCCTTGGACTTTGTCCTCTTGGAGATACCTTTTAAAATTTAAGGATGCATAAAAGAAAAGACTTTAATGACATACATAGTAGAAAACAGGAAACATGCATAGTCTAAAGATTCAATTAAACGATAATTAAATATACAGCGGAAATATATTCATATACATGTAAATGATACCATAACAGAGAGCACTTATCTTTTTGAAATATGACACCAACTGGTTGCAAACCAAGGGCGTTCCACCCAACCATAGACACCACTGCTCCAAATATCAACAGTAGTGTCACCCCCGATCCAGGGCTATGAATCCACAAGGATGGTTCCAGAGTGTACTTGGGTTCCCAAACCAGTCAGCTCTCAAGCTCTCACAGGTTTCCCAACACCCACAACAATCCAAGTACCCAACTCTCTTCTACCCATCCTGTACCACCCAAGAGAATGGACCTCCACCCTTCTCTTCCACGCAGTCCCTCAGGCAGTCCTTCTCCTTTTATTTTCTGGGCCTCCAGAACAGCTGGTCCAGAATCTCAATGTTGGAACTCTCAGGACTCACAGTTGTGAGAAAAACAGGGCACAGTCTAACACATCTCAGACATGCAGGCCTCAAGTCATGGCTAGATCCCACCAGCGACCATTACAGTCAACAATCTCATGGCTAATTCTTCAGCAGTTTGGTTCCCTTTCCCAAGCCAAGACACAGATGAGGATGGATCAATGAACGGGTAAGGGGGGGCATGAAAGTGCGTGAGTTAAATGAGTGAACGTACGGGAAATCAACGAACAAGACATTAGTCCAAACCCGACATCAGACCAGAGGTGGGTTTAACTATTTTCGTGGGGAATCAAGAACCTCCTGTACTTCCCTAAGAAGCTCACGTAATTGATTCCCCTCCCTTAGACAAAAGGGTAATTAACATAGGAATGTCTTAGCCCCTCAAGACCCCTCTCTTGTGGAATCATATCCCCCTATAACTCTCATCCTTGTCCGTCTAGCAGCTGGCCATGTGTTTATTATTAATCATGATTAAAACATTACATTTCTTGGGCATACTGGCCTGTTAATAATTGTTTGGGCACTCATGCATCTCAGCATTGTAACAATACATTATTTAAAATGGGGGTTCAAAACCTGAGCTGTTACAGTGGCATACAAGTACATCCATTATAGATGGATGCGATGGAAGAGGTGGCACAAATGGGTGTCTTGCATGTGAATTCAATTAGGATGTGTGTAATAAGAAAGATATTGGGGGTGGGTTGTGATAGAACCCCACAAGATGTAGAAGTGACTGCAACTCCCTAGGCCTGGATAAGGGTAACCCAGAAGCAAGGCTCAGGTGCCCAAGAAGTGTAGTAGTACTATATCTAGCAAATATTTTCACAGCCTACATACATATTAATAATATTGAACTATTAGTACCAAATAGTAGAACTCAAAAACATAAACACAAAAAATTTGAGAATTATACGATATTACCTCTACACATGATAGATGTGATGCAGCTGACTTGTCCATACCAGATGGACATTCTCTGACATCACCTATTCCCAAATCATGTAGAAACACAAGAACATTAAAAATTTGAGGATGTCATAAAATAAATAAATGATGATGGTGAATTTATCAAATGTGACACATACATGTGTGTGGGGTGTGCCCAATGAGCAGGTTTTCTCTACTAATAAATTAGTGGTGGGTCTAGGAATTTATGCATCCATCGGCGTAGAGGGTACTCTATTGCTCGGACGTAACAACTACAAAACAACGTACAATAAAAAATCTATATAAATACACAAAATATAAAATAAATATATAACAATGAAGAACTTAGAGAGGGTTAATATACTAACCTCCTCCAAAGTTAAAGTGTGACCGAGATCAAGAACTCTGTAACCTTGAGACTAACAAAACATAGGGTTCCCTGCGATTGCATTCATGGCCTCGGGAGAGCGCCCCCCCCCAACCCCCCCAACCATCAGATATTGAAGTGTTTCAAATGCTCATTACCTCATACAAGAAGGCAATGAAGGATGTGCAACCCTCCTGATTTGTAAAAAGGTTAGAAGAAATACCAAAGGTGGTGGTTCATTCCTCCTCGGCCAGACCTTTTGCATTACGGCTGGCTGAAAACGGCTTGATAGGTCAGTTCACTGGACTCTTTCCCTCCCCTAAAGCAATGGTGTCTTGGCTGGATCTAAACTGGAGGAAAATCATCAAAGGACAACTCTCAACAACCTTCTGTGGGAAGGGATTTTACGTCTTCCTCTTTGAGAACAAGGCAGATCGAGATCTGATTTTTCGAAGTGGACCGTATTTCATGGGCACCAGAGGAATGTACCTGAATAAGTGGACTCGAGATTTCAGTCCTGAGAACGACATCCCCTCAGTTGTTCCAGTTTGGGTTCGGCTCCCTTTCCTACCCCTACACTGTTGGAATGACGAAACTATCAAAAACATAGGAAACGCCCTGGGCAGGTTCATAGATTGAGTTGAACCACGAGAGGGATTACAATCTTGTGCAAGGTTATGCATGGAAGTAGATCTAGGAAAAGGACTGTCGGAAGCGATACAACTAATTCTAGATGGATGGACCTACACTCATATGGTGGATTATGAACAACTCCCTTTCAAATGTAAATATTGTCATGAGTATGGTCATTTTGCAAAAAACTGTCCCAAATCAACTCAAGAAAATCCAGACAACAAAGCATCAGAACAATGGCAACAAGCAAAACGTAAAAAAACGACGAACAAAACATGGAATCTGCAACCAGATCGAAAAAGCAACAATGCACCCCTATATCCAAGCAAAGGGAAGGACACAATCCAGATAGAGGATGAAGCAGAAAGCAGCAAGAATAAATACGAAACATTGGAAAGCCAAGACCCAGATTAGACGAAGACAAAGGAAAATATGGAGGGAAACCCTAAGGAACCAGACGCGCGCAAAGAAAACCTAGTAGAAGATCAAGATGCACAGCTATCATATGCTCATCCAGAGCAGGAAGATGAAAGTCAAGAGGAATCCAGAGAAGAAATGGAAATAGAAATCCCCAAAATGGCTCCAACTACTAAAGCTGGTAGGAAAACAAACAAGGCCAAAAGAGATAAAGCAACCACACAAGATAAGGATTTAGGTACTCAACCCACGCTGGAAGAAATCCTACGAAAAGAAGAGAAAAATGGGAAAGCTCATCCAACAAAGGGACATACACACCCCTCAAAGGGAGGGTCCAAGCACAATGGTAAGTAATGAAGGTTGTCTCCTGGAATTGTAGAGGATTGGGCCAAGCAAAAAAGAAAGAAGCACTGTGCAAGCTGATCAGAACTGAAAAACCCCAAATTCTCTTAATACAGGAGACGAAACTCAAGGATGATGAAGTCCTCAGAGAAATCAAACAACTTTGGAACCCCAGTGAAGGTGTGGCAATAATTGCGAGAGGAGCCTCAGGAGGAAGCTGCATAGCCTGGAGCACCCAAATCTTCAATGAGGAACAAAGAGAGGTTACTAACCACTAGACGATGGTCAAGCTAAAGCATCTATAATTAGGTATTACCTTTCCTATTTGCAATGTTTACATGCCAAATAATATAAGAGAAAAAAAAGAATGTTGGGAAACTATGTCGAAACTGAAAGATATAGATGCCCAAGAAAATTGTATTATAGCTGGAGACTTCAATACAACACTACATCAAGGGGAGAAAAAGGGGGGTTCCATTGTAAGAGACTAGTTTTGGGAAAACATGGAAGACCTAATCACTGACCTTGACCTTTTCGATGTAAAAACCTCAAAAGGGAAATATACTTGGAGCAACAAAAGGACTGGGGTGGGTCACATAGGTGCTAGACTAGACCGTTTCCTAATCCACAACCCCCTCCTCCTCCTTCCTTTGGACATAATCTCTAAAATAATTCCTTGGGGGATTTCAGATCATCGACCTATAGTCCTCACCTTAAATAAGGAAATGAATTATGGTCCCATCCCTTTTAGATTCAATCCTCTCTGGATGGATTCCCCGGACTTCCTCCCCCTCATCTCCTCAACCTGGTCCACCTGGATTAATGGAACCCCAGTGTATATCTGGGAACAAAAACTCAAAAAAAAAAAACAAGCACTCAAAGTTTGGGCAAAGGAAGCTTTTCTCAACACAAAGGATGAGGTGCAACAACATAAAAAAAAGTTAGAAGAGATTCACATGGAGATGGAAGAAAAGGAAGTGACTCAGGAACACCTGAATCAGGAGAAAAATCACTTCCAAAAGTATTTAAAGGTTCTACACAATGAAGAAAGAGAATGGAGGATGAAATCCAGAGCCCTGTGGATCAAGGCAAGGGACAAAAACACCACCTTCTTCCATAAACAAGCTAAATCTAGACAGCATAGAAATTCTATAGATGAAATTAAAAAAGTTAATGGGGAAATAATAAACTCTTTCGAAGAGATAAAAACTGAGGCAACCTCCCATTTCAAGACACTCTACACCCAAGATGGTGAAGACAACAAAGTGCAGAGGACGAATTTTATGAAACATATCCCCCGAATTATTACATATCAGGACAACCAAGACCTGATAAAGAAAATTATAGAAGAAGAAGTCAAAGAAGTAGTCTTCCACTTTGACCTAGACAAAGCACCCAGACTAGATGGCTTCACTTTCCATTTCTATCACCAGTGCTGGGAAATTATCAAAAAAGATCTGCTTCGAATGATTAATTATGCCCTGGCAAATTGCAAGATTGGGGGAGCCACGAACTCCTCCTCCCTGGCGCTAATCCCCAAGGATAAAAATGTGAATACCTTTGATCGTTTCCATCCTATATCCCTCTGTAACTCTTCCTACAAGATCCTTGCAAAAATTATAGCCTCCAAGCTAAAGCCTCTTCTCCCCCGAATCATTCTCCCCAATCAAGAGGGTTTTGTGTCTAATAGGAAAATTTGGGACAATATAATCCTGGTTCAAGAAGCGATTCATACTAGTGTGACAAACAAAGAGAAGGGAATGATAATTAAGATTGACATGGCAAATGCCTTTGACAGAGTAAATCATGAATTTCTTTACGAAGTCCTAAGCAAAATTGGCTTCCAAAACCCCTTCATTTCCTGGATCACTGTTTGCATCTCTAACCCCTGGATTTCCCCCCTGATAAATGGTCGCCCAGACCCCTTCTTTCAAGCCACAAGAGGACTAAGACAAGGCTGCCCTCTGTCCCCTCTGCTTTATGTCATCATGGCAGAAACTCTAAATAGAAGGTTAGAACAAGAAAGGATCTCCAAATATATTCCAGGGCTTAAAATCACGAGGGAAGTCAAAAGAATCAACAATTCTCAATTTGTTGATGATACACTCCTTCTTGGGGGTGCCTCTCAGGTGATGGAACGGAGATTTAAAAACGTCCTGGATCAATATGATATAGCCTCGGGAGGCCTCATCAGTAATCACAAAAGTCATATCTTCGCTTGGAATGTACAAGCTGGAACAATGGAAAGAATAACACAAATTCTCCAATTCCCTTTTACAACGGAGTGGAAATACTTCAAGTATTTAGGGACACCAATAAGCTTAAAGGCCCTGCCTGGGGAAGCATGGCGAAGAATCATCCAAAAGTTAAAGGACCAATTCGAAATTTAGGGAGCCACATGGTTGAATCCAGCAGGAAGGGTGGTCTTAATAAAATTAGTCCTCTCTTCCCTCCCAATATTCCAATTCTCTTCCCTCCATGCTCCGGTTGGAATAAAAAGAGAGCTGGCCAAAATTACCAGGAAATTCCTTTGGCATGGAGGAAAAGACAACGAGAAAAAGTTCCACATGGTAAAATGGGAAATCACCTGCGCTCCTAAAGAAAATAGGGGGCTAGGAATAAGAGACCCAGAAAATCTCAACCTAGCACTAGGAGCAAAGGAAATTTGGAGGATAATTACAAGGGGAAAAGAGTGGTGGAAGAGAGCGCTTTGCATCAAATATATGAGTACAAACAGAAAAAGGTGTGTGGATGGAATAGACCCAGGGAAAACGGGGTCGCCTATCTAGAAGCTCGTCAGGGCATCAATACCTCTAATCCAACCCCGATTGAATTAGGATCCAGGCAATGGGAAAAAAATTAGGATATGGGAGGACAAATATTCAGAAAGTGGAATCCTTTCAAAAATCCCCTCCTTTACCCAGCTTAAACATTGGCTATTCGTGGAAGGAAAGGAAACATTATATGACATTTCAAATTGGGATTCAATTGGTAACTGGGAAAGCTGGAATCTAGGGGAAGTCCCTCCCCAAATGACAGAAGATGTCAAACAACTCCTTCAAAGAATCTCTTTCTCTTATCCTATCCACCTAACCAAGGCAGATGAAAGAAGCTGGGGGAAAGAGGGTTATACAGTAAAATCAGGGTACACACGGCTTCTTGAAGAAAGCAACCTCCCCCCCCAAGTCATCCATCTGGAGAGAAATTTGGAACCCAAACAGTCCCCCAAAAATTAACATCTTTTGCTGGCAGTTGGCCCACAACAAAATCCTAACAAGGGATAATCTAAATAAACGAGGCTTCTCGGGTCCGTTCAGGTGTGCGTTATGCAACAACAGCCTTGAAAACACTGAACATGTCTTCCTGAATTGTAATTTTACAAGGCAGGTGATGAATTGCATGTATAAGGAATTAGCCCCCAAAGCGGCCAACCCCACAAATACCAGAAGATTGTTAGGCAAATGGGAAAAGTAGTATAAAGGGTCGCTCAAAGGAAAACAAAAGTTCAGTATAGTGTGGAAGGCCTCAATCAAATTTGTGTGCTGACAGATTTGGCTAGCAAGGAACAAAAAAATCTTCAAAGAAAATACCATCGCCCCCCAAGTAGTAGCGACGACTGCCATTAGCCAGATCAGTGAATATATATCAAGCAAAAAGTCGGATATCAAGGAAGGAGCAAAAATGAGAAAAGAGAAAGAAGCTTTGATCAACAAGTTCAACATTCGAGATAATAGTGGAGATCGCAAAACAAACCATGCCCCATGCTGGCAGCTTCAGTACACATACCAAGAGTTTATTCACTGGTTGAATTCCCACAAAAACCATGTTCTAAGCTTTGATAGTGCTTTCAAAGGGAACCCAAGGGAGGGAGGAGCGAGAGGTGCCATTCGCAATCTTAGAGGCCATCTGATGGACAGGTACTCTTGGAATCTTGGCATTGTTTCAAACAATGTTGCGGAGGCCTACGCACTTCTCAAAGGCATCCAAATTGCAAAAGAGTGCCACATCAACCAGCGAACAGTCATAGGAGACTCTAAAACAATCATCAGACATTTTGTCAAGAATACCGCTCCGAAAAACTCTGTTCTCCAAAGGATCATAGTACGGATAAAAATGCTATCAAAGATATGAATATAGTATTCCTCCATATCCATCGACACAAAATGGATTCGTTGATGAACAGGCCAATAATGCAATCGAAAAAGGTAAAGGTAATTTGGTCATCAATGGGATAAACACTCAGCAAGTTCCCCCATAAAAAATGGTCCAGCTCATCAAAAAAGAGAACGCGTCCAACAAGCACGACAACAGTGCATTCCAGAACAACAGCCAATATGGAACACTCTCTGTAATTTATGGGAATGCAAAGTACGATGGAAAATCGAGTTTGAGAAAGGAAGGTACTAGGACTAAGATGGATATGATACACACGCGGAACAACAAGACTATCTGATGTGGGAGCCTGCCAGAAAACACATCAAAGTAGCGTCATTATATTCTTTCCCCCATTCTCTCATCATTGCCACTCGCGCAAATGAAAGGAAACACGTTTGAGTTGAGGATTCATGGCATGTGCATTAAACCTAGGCATCGCCTCAAAATCCAAAGCAATCGGAATCCAAGATCATGGAAGGACATCGCATGGGAAACATAGGTTAATTCGAACCTAATCCTCTTTATAAATCCCCTAAGGAAGATAAGCTTTGCACAAAACGAAGTAAGATACATGAGTAGATTGGCCCACCTAAGACGAGGTAGACTACAACGATTCAGGAGGGAAAATCAAGACAAAGAAAGGGCCTCACCATAGAAGAATAGATAAATGAAAATAAATCTGAATCTGTCGGCCATTGTTTATCAGCCAGGTCAAGAAAGGCACAGTGCAGACTCAGGAAGAATGGAATGTGATGAGGAAATGGTGGATGAAAACTTTCACACTACCCAAGAATTAGCAATGCGCCTTGACTCCCACAACGCCACTCTCAATTTCACTCTGGAAACACTATCAAGCCACCGCACAATGATCAGTCAACTACAGGATGAAGTGGAGTATTTAAGGAGCAAAGGAGAAAGGCTTGAGAAAGACAAGGAAAACAAAGCACATGATGTTGAAGGACAAAGCAACAGCATAGCAGGTGAAGCTGGAGGGACCAAAGAAGCTCTGACGCTTCCTGACTTGAACGTGGCACTGGAGCCGCCCGCAGAAGAAATCCTAGAGTCCCCCACAGAGGAACAAAAGAAGTAAGCATGGATTTTAGATTTTTTTTGTAAAAATGGCAATGCCTCTCGAAGACTGCAGTTAGTAATTAAATAAGCAGTTTCTTAGCATAGAAAGATCTTGTAATCTGGGCACTGGGTCTGAATCTCACCCCCCCTTTTTTGTACATTAGCGACCTTGGTCGCAACCTATAAATACAAATTTTGCCTTATGTTTCTGTAAAAAATAAATATACTAACCTCCTCCATGAAGCTATGTTGTTCACTAGGCTCTATAGGTCCAAAGCATGTTTTCCCAGAGCTCGAGCATCTATGAGGTTCACATGGACGACTGATATGTCCATGTACCCTCTCCTCATTGTACTCTATTTTGCATGTTGCAACTCCAACTGCTCTATCAATGTCACTGGTAAGCACCTCCTATCGAGATAGTGCAACAAAGCTATTTTGTTGCACTAGGCTACAAGTCAATGATGAAATGACTAGTTGTACATGTTGCAAGCTCTCTACAACAGGAGGATGTTGGGTAGGGGGGTCAGGCCTTCGCTTGAGGGGACGAGGACCTAACCTAGGATCGTGTTTGGCATGCTCTCAGTCATGTTTGGACCCTCAACCCACCCCCTAGAAGTCACCCATGTCAAAGTAGTTGACATGCTTACCAAAAATAAAATCAGTCCATAATTTTCTCAGAAAATATAAGGGCACGTCCCTGTTATTGCAGGGAGGTTTATTAAATACCATATACGACCTATCCATCCAGTTTTGACTAATTTGGAGATGGATGCACTAGTCAATGGAGAGGCGTTTCTTGGTCAATGGTAGTTGTCGTCCATTTTTAGGATCCCTAAAAATAGTCAATATTTGTTTTTTTGAAATGCCCAAGTCCCTCAATTGGTTTCTATCCAAACCAGTGTTATAGTACTCATACAGTCTTTCCCTAAAATAAAAAATAGAGTTCAATTTCCTTTTAGCACTTGCAATGGACTTCACAACGTTGTCCAAAGGGGAGACTCTGCTAGGACCTCTAGTGTCCCTTAATTATTCCTTAAGGGTTCAAGGGTTATTAATATGACCAACCCACCATCAATTTCACTGTTTACATTGAGTGGTTGTGGTGGGTTGGGGTTTTTCTCTCCTTTGTTTTCTTCTGAGCGGTTTACATTGTCTCTTAATTCCATTTTATTATATATGTTGCAATTTATTAAGTCTTCACATGTAAATTAAGTTGTTTTTTAATTATAATAGAAAACTACAAATTTCTTTAATTTAAATTCTAGGTAGCAAAAGACTAAATTGGAAATCACTAAATTGAAAGAAAAGTAAAATAAATCAAACATACTTCCAAACATGGTGGCAATATCCTCACCTTGTTTCTCCTCTCTAACTCCTCTCTATTTGCTCAATTAGAGTAAAAACGCCATCCCAATTTGTGCAAATGAGCACAAATGACCCTGGCGGCCCTTTAAAAAAAGTTTAGCAGAGCACTTCCAAACCTATATACTTTAAGAATTTAATTCCTTTCGTCATCCAGAATTAAAATGAAAATAAAACAATATAATATTTTGAATATACATATAATCTGTAAATAGATACGCACTATGTCCATGTTTTACAAACTGGAAGGAAAGGTAATAGAAACTGAAGATAAAAGGGTAGTGAGATCCGTCATGGGGTTGCTCGGGAAAGGGATACATAGCATATCGCACATAGCAGCCAACGTCCACATCCCGTCCCTCCATCTCAGGAAGACAATTTCTGATATTGCCCTCTGTTATTCCCAGACATTCACTGCAGCCCGATTTGTTAATAGAGCGCAGGCACGAAGCAAGAGCATAGATGGTGCTATTTGACGGCCCTTGAATCGTTTGTGCAGCGAGAAGCCCAGTGGATTTCAGAGCTGCCCTTATCAGATCCCCCATCAAATTTTGGGTCTTTTCGAAAAATGATTACTATCTTCACTGGCCTTAAAGGCACCACAATACTGCTTGTTACCAGGGCCCTGACTTGGGTGTAGAAATTTTTGATCTCGTATCGCAAGAAACAACCATTATAAATGACTCTACCACCAGATAAAGCGGAGCAGTTGCGAATTTTCTTCTCTGTGACGGTTATACATTTGAGGCAATCTGAGGGGGTTTTATCCTTTCTGCATTGTGTCAGGCCATAGGTTGGGTCTGTATCTATTACTAGTCTGTCGGTAGAAAAAACATAAGAAACAATCTTGGCACGCAGGGCTTCAAGCACCGCATACAAATTTTCATTGAAAAGGGCGAGTCATGACGTTGGAACTTTTGATTGTGCTACATCCGGAGTTGAGAAGTTTAGCCTCTGGATCGGCGGCTGTCAATTCTACTGAGAAGATAAATAACACACCAATTAACTGTAAACCATCCATGGAATATGGAGCCATCAGAATGTCCAAAAATTAATAGGCAATTGCAAAGGCTCAACATAACGCCATATAAAACAACCGAAGATTGATGTCGTTCATCATTTAACAGAATCAACTCTCGAAAACCCATTGATGATTGTAGACCCATCGACGGGGATAATCGTTCTGGTCTCGGGGGAGGATATTCTACCACGGGCGCCCTATCACTGGCAGGAGGCGACGCACACCCACCCATTTAGTTTCTGCTACTATCCGGAAAACTAACAGTGAACTTATTTTAAATGCTTGCTAAATTATTACGGATTTGAACCTTATCTAAGCCAGTGTTGACTTGCAGTTATGAAGTGGTACAAAGACTCGGTGAATCTGTTCACGTGAGCAACCTCTAAACCCATAACTTCCACTTTAAATCAAACACAAGGAGATGGGTTTTTCCCGAAAAAAAATAAATAAAAAAATTTCAATTCTACCTTCCTTTCTTAAAAACATGGAACAACTTACTTTCAGAATTTTAATCAAACACTTTAATTGAATGTATTTCATCAAAAACTTGCCATGTATATATACACTTTGTCAAACAAACACATATCGAGATTTTTTACTACTTGGGTTAAACACTTGCGACAAAAGTAGTGAGAAAATGTTTACCCATTTGGTGAAAGTCCATAAAAGAAACCCTAGGATTTTGTTGCAAATACGCCTTTGCCTCTACAGGATTATCAATAGCCATCTCAACAACATCTTGACCTCTCACCAGAATCCTTCAATAACCTCCAGATCTGTTTCGAAACGTGCCACTTCAAACCCTAGTCTAGCATTAGCCCTCAATTTGTCTATCCCAAGGATTTCTTTCTCATTTGTCCACACAAAGAAATGCGAGGGCCTCAAAATATCATCAAACAAATCCATTGCTTCACACGTGTTTCTCTCTCTCTATCTCCTCAATTCGCTCAATAGAGTGGAAACGCGACACGATTTGTGCACAATGACAAAAAATCGTGCTTGTGGCCTATTTTAAAAAATTATCAGTAGGAATGTGTGTGCATTCCTAATAACGTGCACACATTCCTAAGTACATGCAAAACTAAGGCTTTAGGAACTCGTGCGCATTCCTAAGAACGTGTGTATTCCTTCTGCACGGCTTGCCACCTTTTCAGCCATGAACTTTTTGCACTATGCATAAATCTAATTCATGATACATAAAAATTATCATCAACACATTATCTCACCGTGAATATCTCGGGCCTCGATGGAGATTCGTTGGAAAATGGAGCACTAGGTTGTAAAACCTACTCTGAGGAAACCTCTACTCTGGCAGCCTCGGTGGACAGGGCCGATGGAAATGGTGGTGGGGGTGGGTGGCATACAGGTACATCCACTATAGATGGATGCGATGGAAGAGGTAGCGCAGATGGGTGCCTTGCGTGTGAATTAAATGAGGATGGGTGCAAAAAGACAGATATTGGGGGTGGGTTGTGATAGACCCCCACAGACTGTAGAAGTGAATGCAACTCCCTAGGCATGGATAAAGGTAACTGATAAGAAAGGCATAGATGCCCAAGGAGTGCAGTATTACTATATCTAGAAAATATTTCCACAACCTACGTACATATTAATAATATTGAACTTTTAGTACCAAATATTAGAACTCAAAAAAATAAACACACAAAAAAATAGAATTATACGATATTTACCTCTACACATGGTACATGTGATGCAGGTGACTTGTCCATCCCAGATAGACATTCCCCGACATCGCCTAGTCCCAAATCTTGTAGAAACACAAGAACATTAAAAATTTGAGGATGCCATAAAATAAAGAAACGACGATGGTGAATTTATCAAATGTGATACATAGATGTGTGTGGGGTGTGCCCAATGACCAGGTTTCCTCTACTACTACATTAGTGGTGGGGCTAGGCACTTATGTATCCATTGATGTAGAGGGCAATATATTACTCGGACTTTCCTCTACTACTACATTAGTGGTGGGGCTAGGCACTTATGTATCCATCGACGCAGAGGGTAATCTATTTCTCTGACATAACAACTGCAAAACAACATACAATAAAAATCTATATAAATACACAAAATACAAAATAAATATATAACAATGAAGAACATAGAGTGGGTTAATATACTAACCTCCTCCATCAAGCTATGTTGTCCAATGGGCTCTATAGGCCCAAAGCATGTTTTCCCGCAACTCGAGCATCTGTGAGGTTGACATTGACGGTTGTTATGTACATGTACCCTCTCTTCACTGTATTTTGTTGTGCATGCTGAAACTCCAACACCTCTATCAATTTCATTGGTAAGCACCTCCTGCCGATATAGTGCAATGAAGCTACTATGTTGCACTAGGCTTCAAGTCAATAATGAAATGGCTAGTTGTACATGTTGCAAGCTCTCTACAATAGGAGGATGTTAGGTAGGGGGTCAGGCTTTTGCTTGGGGGGACGAGGACCTAACATGGGATCACGTATGGCATTCTCTCAGTCATGTGTGGACCCTCAACCAACCCCCTAAAAGTCACCCATGTCAAAGTAGTTGACATGATTACCCAAAATAAAATCAAACTATAGTTTTCTCAGAAAATATAAGGGCACGTCCCTGTTATTCCAGGGAGGTTTATCAAATACCATATAGAACCTATCCATTCAATTTTGACTAATCTGGGGATGGATGCACCAGTCAATGGAGAAGCGTTTCTTGGTCAATGGTAGTTGTCATCCATTTTTAGGATCCCTAAAAATAGTCAATATTTGGTTTTTTGAAATTCCCAAGTCCCTCAATTGGTTTCTATCCAAAATAGTGTTATAGTACTCATATATTCTTGCCCTATAATCAGAAATAAAGGTCAATTTCCATTTAGCAGTTGCAATGGACTTCACAATGATGTCCAAAGAAGTGGTCAGGGAAACTCTACTAGGCCATCTACTGTCCCGTAATTGTTCCTTAAGGGTTCAAGGGTTCTTAATATGACCAACTCATCATCAACTGGACTATTTACATTGGGTGGTTGTGGTGGGTTGGGGCTTTTCTCTCCTTGGTTTTCTTGTGAGCGGTTTACATTGTCTAGTGGTTCCATTTTATTATATATGTTGCAATTTATGAAGTCGTCACATGTAAATTAGGTTGGTTTTTTAATTATAATAGAAAACTACAAATTTCTAATATTTAGATTCTTGGGCGCAAAAGACTAAATTGGAAATGACTAAATTGAAAGAAAAATAAAATAAATCAAACATACTTCCAACTAGATTGGGACAGGGTGGTAAGATCCTCACTTTGCTGCTTGCTCCTCTCTATTTGCTCAATTAAAATAAAAAAACGCCAGCTAGATTTGTGCAAATAAGCACAAATGACACTTCCAAACCTATATACTTTAAGAATTTCATTCATTTTGTCATCCAAAATTAAAATGAAAATAAAACAATATAATATTTTGAATATACATATAATTTGTAAATAGATACGCACTATGTCCATGTTTTACAAAATGCCCTTGTAAAACATATAATATTAAGAAAGCTTGTCTAGTTGTAGGATATAATAAACACCATGGCTTGTGATTGGCTATTATAGGGTCTTCATTTTTCCAATGTTATACTTTGATATTTTATTTTTTTCTTTGCTAAATCATAAAATAATAAACTATTATAACAATAATGGAATCTCTTCCTTTCTTTGTTATTAGTGTTTAATATGTTATGATAATAATATATGATTGTTTTACAAAATTCCCTTGTAAAACATATAATATTAAGAAAGCTTGTCTAGTTGTAGGATATAATAGACACCATGGCTTGATGGCTTGTGATTGGCTATTATAGGGTCTTCATTTTTCCAATGTTATACTTTGATATTTTTTCTTTTCTTTGTTAAATTATAAAATAATCAACTATTATAACAATAATGGAATCTCTTTCTTTGTCATTAGTGTTTAATATGTTATGATAATAATATATGATTAGGGTTAGGGGTTTGGATTTTCTAAAATATTTTTGAAAACCCATATATAAGTGACTCCACTTGTTTATGTTTAAGTAATAAGTGTTGACATGAAATAAACTTAGTACTACAATGATCAAAGCATAGGTTAACTTGTTGGAGGAATAACCACCTCATATGACCTCACCTCAGTTGGCGATTCCTTTGCATTATTGAATGCACTTCCATAATATAGATATAGGATTAAGCCAATGAGTGCAAAAACCCATTTTTTAGAATCTTTATCATAGTTTCACTTGATTTCAGTTTCCATAATATAGATATATGATTAAGCCAGTGAGTGCAAAAACCCATTTTGTTTTAGAACCTTGGTCATAGTTTCACTTGATTTCAGTTTGATTAATGGAAATGTATAAATTCTCCTTCAACAATTCCACTTCAATCGTTAAATTTTGGCTTTCCTCTCTATGAGTGGAGTTACCTTCCCGGTCGGGAGGATTTTTGCAGGTGATGCCCATCAACTACCCTGCATTGAATTCCTCATAGGACGTCCAACTGCAGCAGTTTGGCGCCACGGGACGAGTGGAACCAGCGTTGTGGAGGGGCATTGTGGACTCGGTCAGAACGTGGCCTTGTGCACAGGGAGTTGCATTGACTAATTAAAGTTCATTCTACGGGATAACCTACGCCTTAATATTTTGCATTTTCCCGCTTCATCTTTTTCATTTAAATTTTTTTCTATTAGGTGTGAAGATTTTGCATGGAATTTATAACACTCAAAACATTAAAAATATATATTTATTTGTGTTGGATATTGATTTTTCATGGAATTTATAACATTCAAAACATTAAAAATATATATTTATTTGTGTTGGATTTTAATATTTTAATGTAATTTTATGTTATATAAATATCTTTCATATTATAATAATAATAATTTATTTTTAAGGTTACAGCTAAGTCACATCATATTAAATTGGTGTATGAAAGATATTTAACCTTTTAAAAAGAAATACATATTCTTAATCATTAAATTATAAATCTTTTATATTAAAAAAAAAGTTTTTTATTTATAAATATAATAATTAATTATATATAAAAATATAAAAAATTACAATTTTTTTATTTCAATAAAAAAAAATTATCATAATTTATTGATTAGATAACGAAAATAACACAAATAAATATTAATTCATCATTCTTATTTGAGAAAAACTATCTCACTTCAAATAACCCTGCAATGGTTAACAAAAAAACAAAGGCGGACTTTCACTTTAACTCTTAAGGGATCAAAAGCACCATGAAATCTTACTCCAAGACCAAACCAAAATGTGGCTTCAAGAAATTCAATATCACCACGGGTTATTGAAGCAAGACTTTTAAATAAAATGATTTGATTTCTAATAACATATACATTCCTTAATTTTATAAATGAAATAAAAAAGTAACTCGATCACAATTTAACCTAACCTGAAGAAAAACTTTATAAATTATTTATAACTTACAACATTAATAAATATCAAATAATATCATTTTAAAAAAAATACATCTATGTCGTATAATAAGACGTTACCTACATAATCTACATACGTGATTTTGTGCATTGTGCAGACAATTAGTAATTAAATGTATCTGGGCCATATTTTATGAATCTCCCTCTTGCTTACCAGCATCGCCACTATCTCAGATATCGACGGCTTTTGTGTAACAGAAATTGGTCAAATTACCTTCACATTATGATATTTTACAAATTTCAATCAAATTAAATCATAAATTCATTTCCCTTCCAACCCTCTAGAGAGACACTCGTCTCACTACCAGCTGTGTTTACCTCCTTCCATATGTGTTTGGTTTCCATTAAGGATATCATTGTTGGGCTTACTCTTCCACACGGTTACTTCTTCAAGCTTTACCAGGTAAGACTACTTTTGTATTCAGATTTCGCTTTAATTAATACCCCTTTCCTCAAACATTTAAGATTATGGTTTTAATCGACCTGTCACCTGTTACAGAGACAGAGGAAAAGACCTATGCTGTCTAAAGAAGACCTTGGTCAAACGTTCGCAGACTCAATCTAGTGTTACGACCTCATATGCTCACGTCGTCAACTAGAGAAAAGGTAAACTATGTATTTCTACAGGCAGGTTGTCGGACTCCCAACATGGGTAGGAAATTCATTCCACAAACTTTTGGAAATCGAACCATACCCATAAGAGTCATGTATTTATTCCTATACGCAAACTCGTCTTTGTAATACTTGTAAATGTTAAGAACCTTTGGTCATCCCGAGCCAAATACTTTATTTCACAGGAAATTGAAAATGTCAAGAACCTTCTCCAGGTAACTTTACACCATACTTGTTTTTTTCTCTCTTGTTTTACCAAGTTGAGAATAATAGACTGCATAGGTCTTTTCTTTCTTTTTCCAGTTAGCCTTCTCCCTCATTCTTAGGAGTCTTGACCTAACTATTTTCTAGCTTGTTTCCTAACCTCTCACATTATTTGGGGTAGGTTCACACTTCAATCACTTTTACCCTTGTGGTTTCTATCCTCTTTTCACTTTTACCATGGAATAAAGTACTTCTCTTATTATATGGGTTCATTTATCTCTTAAATAAAATAATATTTACATAAAATAATTTCACCATAGATTACTTATGTTGATAAAAAATGTTAATCAAAGTTTTTCTCAATGTCAAATTTAATAATAACAACCACATAAATTTACTCAAATATTTAATTTAGAGGAATGTTACACTAATCCTATGCCTCAATCTGATTCCAAAGCAAGAAGTTATGGCCCTCCGAAGTTAATTTGGTCTTAAATTTTTCCCTCCAGTGTTTGGGTTGTCACTCTCTCATATGAAATAAAATATGTTGTGTAGAAATTGTGTGTCCTATAAAGATAAATAGTTTCAAATTGGACAACTCAAAAACATCAGTAAGGCCTCCGAAAATGGCCTACAAGATAAACGCCCCCAAAAATCACTCTAATTTTCCAGTAATTTTTCATTGTTCTCTATAATTTATGGCGGAAATATGTTGACTGGGTTGGGGTTGTTCAAGAGGCATCCCAAGTCCACCTAGAATTGTGGGTGGTACCTTGTCAATCTCTGGTATCCTTGGCCATGCCTCGTCAACCTCTACCTTCTTCTTCCCTTCTCTTTCCTTTATTTCCTGGCGCACTTACCTTAACAGAGCTAGCAACTGATGTAAGCAATCCTCTAATGCACAAACTAACTCTGTTTGAATAGTTAATGATAAAAAAAAAACAATCGAGGCCAAACAAATTTAAACAAGTGGTTTGCAAGAATCATCCAGGACTACATTGAAGAACAAGCAATCGATGATAGATCATCAGTCGAAACTATTAAAAACAAATTTTACACCGCATTGCACAACAATTTTCTTTGTACTATTCCATCCATGTTGCATAAATTTCTATGTTCCAAAACAGATCCAGAGAAGACTAAGGATAACTCAAAATTTGCATAAGCAAATCAAAAATCTCAGAATGGCCTCAGTAGATAAAGAAAGAGAAAAAATTTAAAGTCTTCAAAGCTCAGTGAAATTGGCATCATTGCGAAGAGCAGTTGCAAGGTTTCCAACGATGTAAACGGCTCGTCAAAAGGAGTTACGGATCAAAAGATATTTGCAGTCAAAGTTTTGGTCAAACTAGCCTAGTCAATAGGGATGAGTCAGCATCCGTAATGCCAATGTTAGCATAATATAGATGACTTCATAGTCCGTACAGTGTATGTAGAACACGCAAAGGGAGACACATGTCATGCTGACGTCTGCATGGTGATGTGGCAGCACCAGAGGCTACCACGTGTCACTCATTTTTGGAATTTTCTGGTCAAATCCATGGACCAATGGGAAGGTGTCATGTGGTAGTCCGTACATCCACATGGAAAACCGTACAGCCACCCGACATGGGACGTGGCAGAGGTGACGTGGGCCAATGAAAGACCGACACGTGGCCCAGTCATGGGCTGCCACGTGGAAGTGGGCAAATTCTCAAGGATGCCCAACAACCAAAATTTAAAAGGGGTAAGGGGTTGGCTAGCGCCATCCCCCAGTCCGCTAAATCCGCTGCCAGATTTGTTGGGATCCACCACATCCAAACCACACTCCAAAGTTAACATCAATCCCAATGGATAATATATATATATATATATATATATATATATATATGCCTTGTATTAAAAATTGAGGTCCCCAGGCTAGACCCCAGAACCTCCTCTAACCAAAGCGCCTTAAATATATCCGCCAACCAACTAGCCAAACGACTATGTTGGTATATTCACCTGCCAATATTACTTAAGAGCTAAGTTTGTCGGACTTCGGCGGTCAGACCAGGGGCCTCTCAACCATATGGACACCACGGAAATCGAGAAATTCCCCATGAATTTAATTGCAGGTGGAGGCATGGAAACTGAGACAAATTTTCTCAAGGCCCTGAAAGTGTCAGACTCAGATCGAGGCGTGGAGACAGTCGTTTTTGGGCAATTTGATGCCACAAATTCAGTGGTGTTGTTTTTTTTCTGATATGAGCAAATCTTCTTCATCTCAACTCCAGAATGAGGTATACTTATGTATTTTTCCAAATTCTTTTGATGAGTTAATAAAAAGGCCTACCCATTTGAGTGGAGGACCCAGAGACGTAGTCCACCAGGGATGAACTATGTTATCAAGATTTTTTGTTCAGATCAGATGCATATGTTTTCATTATTGAGTTATTCCTTCTTTATGGTGCACTTCGATTTATGCTTATTTAATACAATTATTTAATAAGTCACATTGATGAAAATATCTCAGATCATGTTGGTATCAGAGCAATCCTCTTTGACTTGAATTGTTGAGTATGAATTCTTACTAGGGCCAAGCATAAGCAAGGTGAAGGAACTCTTAATACTTTCAATCCCGAAGTTGGTCGTGCATCCCGAAAGAAGAAAATGGTCGAAGAGGACAAGCGTGATGAATAGGAGAAAAACTTCCATATGGTCTTTTATCGCATGCCAGAAATGGTTGAGCGAATGTATGGAGACTACGAGAAGAGGATGAAGAAGAAAGGGAAGAAAAAGGAAGCACAAGACAATGATAATGCTTCAGTGAATCAAGGGGTTGTCGGAGACCCTCCTAAGCCTCCATCTTCACCATCCAGTTCCAGTTCTTCTTCCTTTGAGCATTCTCATCATTCTCATGATTCTACCCATAAAAATTGTTTTAAGAAACTGTTGTTAAAGCTTGATTAAAATTTTTATTTACCTATGTTTAATGGAGATGTTAATCCTGAAAAGCTAGATAATTCGATCCGTCAGGTTGAAGTATATTGTCATGTTAAATAGATTGATGAAGAGGAAGTTAATGTGCAATTGGCTTCTCTTCGGTTGGAAGACACCACTCTCGTATGGTGGGAGAGAAAACTTCAGGATATAAGTAAGTGTGGTAATCTTCTTTCCTCATGGTCGGAATTTAAATCACCGATAACGAATTAATTTTATCCAGTGGGTTATTTAAATAAAGCAATGATGGAATGGAAAACTTTAAGACAAAGTAAAGATCAATCTGTACAAAATTTCACGGAAGAATTTAGGAAGAAATCTCTTGCATTAAACACTCTTTTGGATT
This sequence comes from Picea glauca, assembly GCA_000966675.3. Classification (NCBI taxonomy): domain Eukaryota; kingdom Viridiplantae; phylum Streptophyta; class Pinopsida; order Pinales; family Pinaceae; genus Picea; species Picea glauca. Next base: position 312,942 of record JZKD02S2001792.1, on the reverse strand, counting down.
CTTATGAAACTTTAATGAAGTATATTGGTGCACTTCATAGTTATATTTGTCATACTTTACTATCTTTTAATCCCACCAGTATTGACGAAGTTTGTGTGCAAGCCACACACCTTGAGCACAGGGGAAATCATGTTCATGAAGATCCCACAGAGAAACCTTCCAATCTCCCACATAAGTAGTTTAAGAAGTTTAAAAGGAAGGACAAAAGGGCCTCCACTGTAAAGAGGGAAGAAGGAAAACCATCTTGCACCCATTTCAAGAAGAATGGTCATGATGATAAACATTGTTGGAAACTACATCTAGAGAAGAGACATAAACAGTTCAGTGGAAAGGAGAAGACAAAGATCATTTCTATAGTGCAACAAGATCTTGGTTTCGATTCAGGAGATGAAGGAAATATCACAGCGGTTGGAGTACAAGGTAAAGATTCCATTCATGCTAGTTCAAATTCCAATAATGAATCTCATGATGATGAAAGAAAGAGGAATGAATTATTTCATATAAGAGTTGTATCTAAGCACACTAAGATAGATACATTATTTGATCTGGGTTTCCAAGTAAACTTGATATCTTAAACACTTGTCAAAAATATGGGTCTTGAAACTAAACCACATTCAAAGCCTTATCCTCTTGGTTGGGTATGTGATAACGCAAAACTTAATGTCACCAAGCAATGTAGGGTCAAGTTTTTTATTGCTTCAAAGTTGATTGATGAAGTAGATTTGGATGTTGTATCGCTTGATATATGTGGCATAGTGCTAGGGAGTCCTTTTCTTTATGATAGGAAAGTAATCTTCTTTCTTCATGAGAACAAATATCACCTTACTAAATGGGGAGTGGAATATATTGTTAGAGCCCACAACATGAGGGTAAAACCCACACTTGTTAGTGCAGGACAAATGAAGAGACTCATAAACAATAATAAGAGATATGTGCTCATGGTCGTAAGGGAAAAGGATTTCGGAACATATGATGCCTTCCAAGGATGTGATCCTTCTCATAAGAAAGAATTAATTGATATTGTTTCAATGTATGATAATATTTTCGAGGAACCAGATGGATTACCTCCTAAGAAGGAAATCCAAAATGAAATACATCTTCACCAGGATTCTCCTGTTCCTAATATGGGCATGTACAGGATGTCAATTGTAGAGATGAGATATATCAAAAAGAGGGTACAAGGATTATTGGATCAAAGGATCATCAGGCCCAACTCATCTCCTCATGGTTCTCTGATCATGATGGTGCCAAAGAAGGATGGCACATGGCGAATGTGTGTTGATTACCGAGCCTTAAATAAAATCACGATGAAAAATCGATACCCTCTTCCTCGTATGGATTATTTACTTGATCAATTAAAGAATGGTGTGTATTTCACTAAGTTGGATTTTCACAATGGATACCATCATATCAGGGTTGCATAACAGGATGCATGAAAAACTACCTTTAAAACCAAACAAGGATTGTTTGAGTGGTTAGTTATGTCGTTTGGGATTTAGAATGCTCTGACAACCTTCATTCGTGTGATGAATGATGTATTCAGGTCATTCCTAGATGATTTTTTGATTGTATATTTAGACGACATTCTTATATTTAGTGGGATTTTTGATGAGCATGAAAAGCATATAAAACAAGTATTGGATACTTTGCAAAGGGAAAAGTTGTATGTAAAATTGTCCAAATGTGAATTTGGTAAGATTGCACTTGTGTACTTAGGTCATATTGTAGGAAGAGGACAATTGAGAATTGAGAATTGAGATTGGTGTAATTGTAAATTGGCCTGAGCCCAAAAGTGTAACCGAAGTACAAAGATTCTTAGGTGCAGTCCAGTACTGGAGGAGATTCATTTCAAACTTCTCTTTTATTGCGGCTCTTTTTCATTCCTTAACCAGTGTGAAGAGAACTTTTCAGTGGGGACGAAAGCAACAAAAATCTTTCGACACTTTGAAGGAAAAGATCAGTACCACACCAGTATTAGCATTTTTGAATATTCAACAACCTTTCGAGATCAAAACAGATTCCATCGGATACGCCATGGGTGCAGTATGAATGCAATATTGTAAGCCTAAATGTTACCACTCTGAAACTTTTAACCAAGCTATTGTTAACTATCCTACATATGAAAAAGAGTTGTATGCATTAGTTCAAAGCGTAAAGAAATGGAAGAACTACTTGTTAGGGAAGGAAACAATCATACATATAGATCATCAACCCTTACAGTATCTCCAAGCACAAATCAAGCTACAACAATATTGATATGCTTTCTAGACCTCCTATTGTTGCTTCTATTATTTTGAAGAATGCTTCTTTATCTCATGATAACTATGCGGAACAATATGTCGTTGATGAAGATTTTAAATAAGTATTTGAGAAGCTAACCCATGGTGCACAGGTAGATAACTATTTTCTACAGGTAAAACTAGTCTAACATATTGGAAAGCTATGTATTCCTACAAGTGAATGAGTCCATGTAATACGAAAAGCTCACACTTCTCTTGTTTTTGGGTATTTCTGGGTAGGAAAAACTATGGCTCATCTGTAGAGATTTTGTTACTGGCCTCAGATGAAAGCAATTGAAACTAAATATGTAAAGGGGTGTGTGATGTGTTCTACTTCTAAGCCCACTAATATAAAATTGGGGCTATACTCATCACTTCTTGTTCCATCTCATCCATGAGAAATTATCTCCATGGATTTTGTAGGGGGTTTACCAATGTCGAAAAGGGGTCATGACCATTTGTATGTTGTAGTGGATAGGTTCAACAAGATGTGTATCGTGGTGCCATGTAAAAGGTAGATCACTATTGAGAAGAATGTTAATCTCTTCTTTTAGTATGTTTGGGTTCAATTTGGGCTACCCACATCCATTATCTAGCATCGAGATACTTGATTCCTTGGGGATTTTTGGACAAGTTTATGGATAATGATGGACACCAACTTCAAGACAAACACTTATTTCCATCCACAGACCGACAGACAGACAGAGGTTGTTAACCGAATAGTGGTACACTTTTTCTTCAAGGCTACTGCAACAAACATCCCAAGTTATGGGATGAAAAGACACCCTATGTACATCATGCTCACAATCAAGCCTTACATTCCTCCACTTAGTGTTTGCCTTTCGAGACATGTTTTGGATATTTTTCTAAGGTCCCTTTGGACTTTATGTATGGGAGAGATGTTGATTCAAATGAAGAAATAAATGAATAAAGGGCTCGCAAGTTCATTCAAAGGATCCAACAGGTACACCAAGCAGTCAGGGAAAACTTGGAGAAAATACAAGCACAATATAAAGCTCGACATGACAAGCACAGTTTGATCATCAGTTCCAGGTTGGAGACCAAGTATGGATTCACATCAATAAGGAGAGATTAAAGGGTGAATGAAATAAAATCAAGCCCATCCGATATGGACCCTTAGCTATTTTAGAGAAAAGTTGTACCGATGTTTTTCATCAAGATCTTCCACCTTATATGCATATTTACTCAGTTGTAAATGTAGAAAACTTGAAACCTTTTGAGCCTCCCATGATCATGGATTAGGGTGAGGAATTATCAATACCTTTAGATGATGATTTTTCTCCTGAGTACTTGGACGAGTTGAAGGAAAATATCATCCTGGATAGAAGGAAAAGGACTTCACGCAGGGGTGATGTTGATGATCTTCAAGTGGGCTTTAAGGGCACACATCCAAGAAAGGGAAAGTGAATTGAGGAGGACAAGGTGAGGGAACTCTTCCCCCACTTATCTGTTGATTAATGAAATATTTTGGTGGTCCAAAAATCTCTCAGTGTGAAGGAGCGATCCAAAATGTTAGAGATAATTCTCACATTAGTGTTGTGTGCTAAGTTTGGGGATTTGGTTTGAGGTTTTGTAAGAGACTGTTGAGATATTCTCCCAACCTAAATCTCCAAGATTAGAATTAGATGGATCTCACTCCAACTATATATACATGTAATGTATCTGTGTGAGTATGCAATACAAATTATTATTGTGTGATAATCATGTGCACTCCAAATTCCAAATTGGTATCAGAGCCTGGCTGGGCTTAATTCCTCACGGGAGTGCCCATAAAGATGTGAGAGTTGTGTTGTTGATTCTTTGTAAATATGTTTGAGAGTGGAGTGCTTGTTTGAATATTTGTTTTGTGTGTGTGTTACTGTGTATTTCGTAGAGAGCTGGTGAACTGTGTGTTGACTGAGCACTGGAATTTGTTGTGTTGGAATTTATAGAAGCCTTCGTCACAGTGACAAGGTATCGATCATAGACTAGTAGAAAATTCGCCTTGCTTGCATGCAGAAGAGTTGATGGTTCCACGGTATAAACAGAGTCTGCTATTCATTTTCAAGTTACTTTACATCATGTGCATACTAGAGCCTTGAGAATCCAATTGCTTAGCACTATCATATATAATTGATGATGAACTACCAATTAATCAGTTTGCTAGTGTGATTCAAATCAGATGATTTTCTTTCGTTGGTATACTTCACTCGTGCTCGTGCTCACCGTGCTTTGGAAGAAAAAAGAAGGTTGCATCCATACAAAAGTGGCAATGCAATAAGGAATGGCTCGTTAATACATGGTCTTCTTCAACCTGGCTAGAGTCAAGGATTCCATATTCTTATTTAGTACAAATGGGTAAAAAAGTTAAAGGGGAATTTGTATTAATTAATTAATTATATTAATTGATGTGTATGAATTTTGTTTGTAAAATTTTATATTGTAGAACCAATCAACGAACATAGTATCATAATCTAAATTAGTGGTTATTGACGTACTTCGGTGCCATAGGAACACTTCACTCGTTTGGTTATGCATATTATGTTATATGCTGGTGGATCTTGTTGTACTTCGGGCTTCAAGATCAACAGTTACAGGTTATTTTATGTATGTAATCTTGTGTTTGTGGAGAAGGTCAAGTTGTGAAACTGACTGCTAAAGACATTCGATATCCAAATTATTTTCCTAGATACTGCGGATAGCCGAAAGCAAAATATTCGTAGATGGAAGTGTATCCATAGGATGGTTCAGTATCAAGATTGTCCTTCGGGAAGTCGAGAAGCGTCGGTTGTACAAAGAACCTCAAAGATGGTCAGAATCAGTTTTATCTATGTTGTATGAAGTGGTAGCTCGAAGATGATGGGAGAGAAAGAGCGTGTCTATGAAGTTCAGATATGTGTGTAAGTGCGTATGAGGACTAGTCAGACAAATGCATATGACAAATTTTGTAAACATGATTTCAGTATTGTAAGTTTTATGAATGTAAGCACTAAAGCGGGGTGTTAGATATAATGCTCACATTAGTGTTGTGTGCTAAGTTTGGGGATTTGGTTTGAGGTTTTGTAGGAGACTTGAGATATTTTCTCAACCTAAATCTCCAAGATTAGAATTAGATGGATCTCACTCCAACTATATATACATGTAATGTATCTGTGTGAGTATGAAATACAAACTATTATTGTGTGATAATCATGTGCACTCCAATTTATAAAGACGGACGGACAGATAGAGGTTGTTAACCGAATAGTGATACACTTTTTCTTAGAGGCTACTACAAAAGCATCCCAAGTTATGGGATGAAAAGATACCCTATGTACAACATGCTTACAATCAAGCCTTACATTCCTCCACTTAGTGTTCGCCTTTCGAGACATGTTTTGGATATTTTCCTAAGGTCCCTTTGGAATTTATGTATGGGAGAGATGTCGATTCAAATGAAGAAATAAATGAATACAGGGCCTGCAAGTTCATTCAAAGAATCCAACAGGTACACCAAGTAGTCAGGGCATAGTTGGAGAAAACACAAACACAGTATAAAGCTTGACATGAAAAGCACAAGTTGATCATCAATTCCAGGTTGGAGACCAGGTATGGCTTCACATCAGTAAGGAGAGATTAAAGGGTGAAGGAAAGAAACTCAAGCCCATCCTATATGAACCCTTAGCTATTTTGGAGAAAACTTGTACCAATGTTTTCCGTCTAGATCTTCCACCTTATATGTAGATTTACTCAGTTGTAAATGTAGAAAACTTGAAACTTTTTTAGCCTCCCATGATCATGGATCAGCGGGAGGAAGTATCAATACCTTTAGATGATGAGTTTTCTCTTGAGTATTTGGACGAGTTGAAGGAAAATATCATCCTGGATAGAAGGATGAGGACTTCACGTAGGCGTGATGTTGATTATCTTCAAGTGGGATTTAAGGGAACACAACCAAGCAAGGGAAGGTGGATTGAGAAGGACAAGGTGAGGGAACTCTTCCCCCACTTATCTGTTTATTAATGAAATCTTTTGGTGGTCCAAAAAGCTCTCAGTGTGAAGACGCGATCCAAAATGTTATAGATAATGCTCACATTAGTGTTGTGTGCTAAGTTTGGGGATTTGGTTTGAGGTTTTGTAGGAGACTGTTGAGATATTCTCTCAACCTAAATCTCCAAGATTAGAATTAGTTGGATCTCACTTCAACTATATATACATGTAATGTATCTGTGTGAGTATGCAATACAAAATATTATTGTGTGATAATCATGTGCACTCCAATTTCCAAATTGGTATCAGAGACTAGCTGGGCTTAATCCCTCACGGGGGTTCCAAGGAAGATGTGAGATTTGTGTTGTTGATTCTCTGTAAATATGTTTGAGAGTGGAGTGCATGTTTGAAGATTTTTTTTATGTGTGTGTTATTGTGTGTTTCGTAGAGCACTGGTGAACAGTGTGTTGACTGAGCATTGGAATTTGTTGTGATGGAATTTATTGAAGCCACTGTCACATTGACAAGGGAGCCATCATAGACTGCTAGCAGATTCGCCTTGCTTGCATGCAGAAGAGATGATGGTTCCACGATATCAACAGACTCTGTTATTCATTTTCAAGCTATTTTCCATCATGTGCATAATAGACCCATGAGAATCCAATTGCTTAGCACTGTCATATTCAATTGAGGATGAACTACCAATTAATCAGTTCGCTAGTGTGAGTCAAATCGAGGGATTTACGTTCGTTGGTATACTTCACTCGTGTTCGTGTTCACCATTATTTGGAAGAAAAGAAAAGGTTGCCTGCATACAAAAGTGGCAACGCAATAAGGAATGGCTCGTTAATACATGGTCTTCTTCAACCTGGCTGGAGTCAAGGACTCCATATTCTTATTTAGTACGAATGGGTCAAAAAGTTAAAGGGGAAATTGTATTAACTAATTAATTATATTAATTTATGTGTATGAATTTTGTTTGTAAAATCTAATATTGTAGAACCAATCAATGAACATAGTATCATAATCTAATTTAGTTGTTTTTGACGTACTTCGGTGCCATAGGAGCACTTCATTGGTTTGGTTATGCATATAATGTTATATGCTGGTGGATCTTGTTGTGCTTCGGGCTTCAAGATCAACAATTACATGTTATTTTATGTATGTAATCTTGTGTTTGTGGAGAAGGTCAAGTTGTGAAACTGACTGCTGAAGACATTCAATATCCAGATCATTCTTCTAGATATTGTGGATAGCCAAAATCAAAATATTCGTAGATGGAAGTGTATCCATAGGATGGTTCAGTATCAAGATTGTCCTTCGGGAAGTTGAGAAGCATTGGTTGTACAAAGAACCTCAATGGTGGTAAGAAGCAATTTTATCTGTGTTTTATGAAGTGGTAGCTCGAAGATGATGGGAGAGAAAGAGTGTGTCTATGAAGTTCAGAGGTGGGTGTAAGTGCGTATGAGGACTAGTCAGACAAAGACATATGACAAATTTTGTCATCATGATTTCAGTATTGTAATTTTTTTTAATGTAAGCATTAAAAGGGGGTGTTAGAGATAATGCTCACATTAGTGTTATGTGATAAGTTTGGGGATTTGGTTTGAGGTTTTATAGGAGACTATTGAGATATTCTCTCAACCTAAATCTCTAAGATTAAAATTAGTTGGATCTCACTCCAACTATATATACATGTATGTATCTGTGTGAGTATGAAATACAAACTATTATTGTGTGATAATCATGTGAACTCCAGTTTATACAGACCAACGGAAAGACATAGGTTGTTAACCGAATAGTGATACACTTTTTCTTCGAGGCTACTACAACAAGAATCCCAAGTTATGGGATGAAAAGATACCCTATGTACAACATGCTTACACTCAAGCCTTATATTCCTCCACTTAGTTTTCACTTTTTGAGACATGTTTTGGATATTTTCCTAAGGTCCCTTTGGACGTTATGTATGGGAGAGATGTCAATTCAAATGAATAAATAAATGAATACAGGGCCCGAAAGTTCATTCAAAGGATCCAACAGGTACACCAAGTAGTCAGGGAACAGTTGGAGAAAATATAGGCACAATATAAAGTTCAACATGACAAGCATAGGTTGATCATCAGTTCCAAGTTGGAGACCAGGTATATATTCACATCAATAAAAAGAGATTAAAGGGTGAAGGAAAGAAACTCAAGCCCATCTGATATGGACCCTTAACTATTTTGGAGAAAAGTTGTACCAATGTTTTTCGTCTAGATCTTCCACCTTATATGCAGATTTACTCAGTTGTAAATGTAGAAAACTTGAAACTTTTGGAGCCTCCCATGATCATGGATCAAGGTGAGGAAGTATCAATACCTTTAGATGATGAGTTTTCTCATGAGTACTTGGACGAGTTGAAGGAAAATATCATCCTGGACAGAAGGACGAGGACTTCACACAGGGGTGATGTTTATTATCTTCAAATTGGCTTTAAGGGCACACATCCAAGCAAGGGAAAATGGATTGAGAAGGACAAGGTGAGGGAACTCTTCTCCCACTTATATGTTGATTAATGAAAGCTTTTGGTGGTCCAAAAAGCTCTCAGTGTGAAGGCGTGATCCAAAAAATATAACCTAAAGAAATGATAGGAAGAATAGATAATGGAGGAGGGAATGGTTAGGAGGTATCTTTTCCCTTGGGACATTGACGCAACTAGTGAGGTAAAATCGAGACGCGTTAATTGCTGGTTGAAAAATATTTCCAACCTTACTCGTTGGCCTGGGCTACGCTTTGGCCTTCGAGAATTTTTGGAGGGTCTGCCTTTGGCTAGGGCCCGAACAAATATAAAATCTAAATTGCAAATATCGTTTTTGATTGGATCACAACTAGATTTGAAAACCATTGTCGTTCAACCAAAGTTTGAACACAAACACGTGGTTTGCAAAATGGCCAAATCAAGCACAACAGTTTGGAATTAGTTGAACTCAGTGAGTTTGTGAAATCGCTCCACTTAGGTGCGGTGTGTTAGATTCATAATAAAGAAAATAGCATAGACATAATGTAAATAAATGAAGCAGTCAGGAAACCATGATGAACAGAGATAAATAAACAAAGGCAGAAAAGGCATACTTTATTCATCAATGCTTTTTTTGTGTATAATCATGTACAGAGATGTACATATATAATACAAAAGACCCTAACTGTCATGTAACTGAATAACAGTTAGGTTAACTTAACTAACAAACTAACTTATGATTAGTGTTTTAACATCCCCCCTTAATCATAAGTTCGTTCTTGCCTGAAAAACTGCCACTACTTGACAATCACATGTGTCAAGTGAATATTCAGAAAGCTGGCTGAAGATGCTCTCTGAACTCTAAAAAGAAAATAGCAGAAGTTGATGTCTTCTACTAAATTGGTGGTTTAAGGTTGACCACAAACTCATCTGGTGGTTTTAAGATGACCACAAACCAATTTGGTGGTTTCGGGATGACCACAAACCGAATGTCTAGCAGAAGTTGATTTCTTCTACTAAATGGCATGGTTTTAAGTTGACCATAAACTAACAAGAGCTCAAGGCTCAAAAATATG
>JZKD02S2001792.1:245963-294359 GCA_000966675.3 Picea glauca | reverse complement strand
TTGAATATATTTTTTTAAATGTGTTTTCCTCTTCATTAAAAAATATATATTTATGAAGATTTTCTTTTTTCTTTTTATTTATTTTTTAATGTAAAATTAAGAAAAATCTAGTAAAATTTTTTTCAAGTGACCATTTAGGATCTAATTTTGGATTTTATTTTTTAATTTCTGTAGGGATTTGTTGTCAAGGCCACAGTTTGAATTAGGTCGTAATTAGCTGGAATTTTAGTGTTTAGAATTTTTTTTTTACTTTACGTAGCATCATGTTTTTACTTAGGTGTTGATTTTAAGGTTTTTCTAAGAAACTATTTTATGTTTTAAGGCCATGCTTGAAAAAAGTTGTAATTTTGACCTGGTCAAAAAAATTGGTGCTACCAGTAGCACCACATTTTGATTTGGGGGTTGATTTTAGATTTTTTTTGAACAACCATTTTATCCTTTAAGCCCATGCTTGAAAAAAGTTGTAATTTTAACCCGATTACAAAAAATGGTGCTATCGGCTGCACCACTTTTTGATTTGGAAGTTGATTTTAAAGTTTGTTTGAGAATCCGTTTGATCCTTTAAGCCCATGCTTGAAAAATGTTGTAATTTTGAACCGGTTACAAAAATTGGTGTTACCGGTAGCACCACTTTTTTATTTGGGCCAAGCTTACTAGGGCCAAGGATAAGCGGGGTGAATGAACTCTTAAGAATTTCAATCTCGAAGTTGGTCGTGCATCCTGAAGGAAGAAAATGGTTGAAGAGGAAAAGCGTGATGAACAGAAGAAAAACTTCAATATGGTCTTTTCGAATGTCAAAAATGGTCGAGCAAATGTATGGAGACTACGAGAAGAGGGTGAAGAAGAAATGGAAGAAAAAGGAAGCACAAGCAGATGATAATGCTTCAGTGAATCAAGGGGCTAAAGGAGACCCTCCTGAGCCTCCATCTTCACCATCAAGTTCGAGTTCTTCTTCCTATGAGCACTCTCATCATTCTCATGATTATAATAATAATAATAAACCCAAGGACAACGTTAACAATGATAGATCGAACAATATTGTTGGTGAGGTAAAGAAATAAAAGCAGAAGGTGAAGTTTCCTTGTAAGCTTTGTACAGATGATTACCTTACCCACTTGTGCCCCAAACTTGAGGAAGTTGTGAGGCTCTTGTCTCAACTGCCTATTGTGCCAACTAATCATTTTCTGCATAACCAACACATGGCCTCAAGCTCCTCTAATTCTGGAAATGTGTTGAATGGGAATCAAAACCCACCGACCCATGAAGGTGATCGTCTATGTGTAAATATTGTCAAGTCTCAGATTAATGTAGCCACTTGGTCTCATGACTACAACTCTCCATAGGATTTTCTAGGTTTAGAGCCTCCCCCTCCTCTAAAAACACCTTTGCAGATCGAAAATCCAGAGCCCTCGCTTTCTATTCCAAAATGAGTACTAAAACGCTCTACCCCCAACCCTAACGCTAGAGCTACCCAAAATTATTTGATTGTTGAAGATCTGGGTCAAATCCCTTGTGCGGTGTCATCTTTGGAAGTGATCCAGATGTGTCCTTCACAGAGGAATGCCTTGTTATCTGTGTCAGGATATCTAGACCCGTGTATCTCTAAGGTTATCAAGTTTGACGTCATGAATGTGAAGCCTCGCTTGCCTTACCATGTGGCCTTTAAAATCCATGTGTATTACTCAAATTATACCATCAAATGTACCATTATTGATGAAGGCGTTGCAACGTGCGTGATGTTCCTAACCTGTTGGAAATCCATTGTCTCTCCAACCCTCTCTATATATCCAAGTATGTTGATCGCATTTGATGGTCGTTCTTTCCATCCCCGCGATATTCTTCCTACCTTTATGGTCTATTTAGGTGGAAAGACAGTGGAGGTATATGTCGAGGTGGTTGATGCACCCTTTGACTATAACTTATTACTAGGGTGTAACTAGACTTATGCTATGATTCCAGTCGTATCATCTGTTTTTTGTACTTTATGTTTTTCTCCCGGAGGGAAAATCATGATGATTGATCCGTTGTCCTTTGTGCATGCTAGTCCCAATGCATCATTTGGACCTTCGATCCCTATGATCAACAATTCTCATCCGAAAAATGAGGATATTGGTTTTGGAATGTATTCCTCCCTTATGGGTACCTTTGATTTTGTGGCACTAATCCATCATATCTATGCCATGTCTAGTAGGTCTGCTTCACCAATGAGGTCTCTTCCTTTCTGCACATTTTATTTTAATGATCCTTGGACCCTACCTTCCCCAACAATGTCTTTTGAAGGTCAGTCACATATTGGAATGGAAATGCCCCTGTCGATGGCAAAGATAATGTATCCGAATGTTCTCGACTCTACTGTTGACCCAGATCCTATCTCCTTGTAGACGAACGAGGAGGATCTTGTTCTTTAGCCCGCATGGGCCACTTCATCGTCTTGTTCACATGATTACCTCGATGATACTTTAACTTCATATGAATATATCTTAGAGGCCATGAATAGTCCTGATAGGCTATGGGATGGTATGCATCATCGCTCTTACTTACTCCCAGAGCTTGTTAGGATCGAACAAGACAATTTTAGATATACCTTGAGTAATATAGTCGGTCACGTCGTGGTTCCACTAGATACACATGGCATTTATTCTGAAGGAAACATGGAAATTATTTCTCCTAATATCATGATCGATATCTCTCGCATTCCCGGTAAAATTAAAAATGCATATATTGGTGTGGATTATTCACTCGAAGAAATTCAGATCTACATCGATCTCTTCAAATAATTTCATGATGTAATTTATTGGTCATATGAAGAGATGCTAGGAATTGACCCTCGCATCGTCGAACATGAGATCAAAACCTACCTATATGCTAAACATGTTCCGCAATGACTTAGAGCTGTTAATCCTAGGAATGCCCTTGCTATTAAGGTAGAGGCAGAGAAGTTGCTTAATGTTGGTTTTATCTACCTGGTTCCCTTGACTGAATGGGTATCCAATCCCATTCCTGTGAATAAGAAAAAAGGAACCATCCATGTGTGTATGGATTTTCGAGACCTGAATAAGGCATGTCTTAAGGACAACTTCTCAACACCTTTCATTGATCAGATTCTTGATGAGTGTGAGAGAAGAGAGGTTTTTTATTTTATGGATGGATTTTCAGGATACAATAAAATTCATATCAAATCTGAGGATCAACGTAAGACGACATTTATTTGTCCTTGAGGAATTTTCACATACTAGAAAATTCCTTTCGGCCTTAAAAACACCAAAGAAACCTTCCAACGCACCATGACCTTCGCTTTTCACGATCTCAAGCATATTGTTGAATTTTACCTCGATGATCTCGTGGCTCACTCTAGCAAGAGAGTGGATCACTCTAGGCACCTTCGGCTAGTTTTTGAGATATGTCGTTTTTATCGCATATGTTTAAACCCTTACAAGTGCATCTTTTGTGTTAGGTTGGGTCTTCTTTTAGGATTCTTAGTGTCTGAGACTGAGATCATGGTGCATTCTTTGAATCTTGAGGTGATACTTCAATTGCCTCGCCCGCACAACATTCGTCAACTTCAAGGTTTACAAGGGAAAGATAACTTATTAAGTTGGTTTATAGTAAAGTATGCCAATATTACTAAGGGTTCCATGCATATCTTGAAGAAGGACACTCCGTTTATATGGGATGAGCAAGCCCAAAAATCCTTTGATGCTCTTAATAAATCCTTAGTATCGACGCTTATGTTGAAGCCTTCGAACTACAATAGAGATTACTTTCTTTATATCATCACATCCGAAGGGAAGATCGGTATGGTTTTGGTTCAAGAGGATGATGAGCTCCATGAGCACGTTGTCTACTACCTTATTTGAAACTTAGTCGGCCCTGAACTCAAGTACTCTCATGTTGAGAAGTTATCCTTGGCTACCATACACGCGGTTCAAAGATTACAGAACTATATATTTCTTGAAAAACTATCGTAGTTGTTGATGTCAACCCATTTCAATACATCCTTACTAGGCATATCATAGGGGGAAAACACAATAATTGGATTGTCATTTCGTGAAATTTTGACCTTGATTTTGATTTGGCAAAATCCAATAAATCACTAGTTTTTGTAGAGTTAATATTGGACTTCTCTAGGCTAGATGAGGACATTATTCATAATGATTCAATCATGGATGAACAAATTTTCCTTATCTCATCTTTGGACCCCTAGTATGGAGACATTTTGATCTATCTTAAAACCTTTAAGTTATCTGAGCATCTTTCGAGAAACGATGAACAACATATATGGTATCAATCTAAAAACTATTGTATCATCGATGACACTTTCTATCGTCGAGGCATAGATAATATATTGTGTCATTCCTTGAATCATGAAGAGGCTGAGTCAGTTCTTAATGACTGTCACAATGGGGCTTGTGGTGGTCATCCATGTGAGCTTGCGACAACCCAAAAAATATTGTGAGATGCTTATTTTTGGCTGAAAATTTTTAAAGATTGCATCGAAGTTGTCAACAAGTGTCACCCTTGCCAGGTGTTTACTCAGAAAGTGTGCTCTCATCCATCCCCTCTTCACCCGGTCATCACCGTCAGTCCCTTCACCAAGTGGGGGGTGGATTTTTTGGACTGCAACCCAACATCGTTTGGGGGAATCAACATATCATCGTGGTCGTAGACTACTTTAATAAATAAGAAAAGGCCATGCCTACAATTACATCTGATGGTAAGACTGCAACACTTTTTTTGTTCAATCAAATTATAGCCCAGTTTGAAATCCTGAGGGAGATTGTCACTGATCATGGAAGTCACTTTTAGAATGAAATGATGAAGGAATTAACATCTAAACTGGGGTTTAAACATGGTCATTTGTCCCCTTACTATCCCTCAGAAAATGGACAAGTAGAGGTTGTGAAAAAATCTCTCAAGACTATTTTGCAAAAACCTATCAGCTAGAGAAAATTTGACTGGCATCTAGTGCTTTACCTTGTGCTTTGGGCATACCAAACCTCAGTTAAGACTTCAACTTGTTTTTCTACTTTTCAGTTAGTACATGGTGTGGATTTTATCCTTCCTATTGAATGTGAAATCCCTTCCCTTAGACTGGAAATTAATCTCCTCCCTGACACTTCTGATCTCGAAGAATGCCTCGTACACCTAGAGATCCTAGACGAGCATCGTTGAGATGCGTCTATGACTATTGAAGTGAATAAAAGATGTCTCAAGGTCTAGCATGATAAGTTTGTCTTTCCTCGGCAGTACATTGAGGGTGACCTGGTCCTATTGTATGACCAAGACAAAGAACCGTTGGGGGCAAGAAAGTTCAACCCCATTTTTCACGGTCCTTATATCGTGTGATGTGTCTTAGAAAAAGGAGACTATGAATTGGAATATTATGAAGGGAATATTTTGGTTGAGCCCATAAATGGGCTCTACTTGAAAAGATATTACACTTGATCCCCAATCTTGGGCATAATTCTTTGCATACTAGTTTATCTTAGTGTATATATCTTTTCCTTTGTGTCATCAGCTTGATTGTCGAGTTTTCCCTTGGTTGGCAGATGTAAAGGGAGTCTTCAGTTTCCTTAGGATTCACAGATAGTGCTAGTCATCATACATGGAAAATGGCTTCTACCCATTGGGTCGTTTTCTCACCCGAGGGTCAACTGGTGTCTTTAGGTGGCATTTGTCTAGGGCCATCAACGAATATAGTGTCGTTATAGAGATTTTACGCGATGTCATTTCACATGGTGTTCTATATTTAGAATTTTTTCTAGACTCCCAGTTAGTATTATGTCAGTTGAACGGT
Organism: Picea glauca; assembly: GCA_000966675.3. NCBI lineage: Eukaryota > Viridiplantae > Streptophyta > Pinopsida > Pinales > Pinaceae > Picea > Picea glauca. Next base: position 288,562 of record JZKD02S2001792.1, on the reverse strand, counting down.
ATTTACCGTGTGCGAGACCCTACTCTACTCCAATGATTCGTACGGGTATGACTTTTGGAACGACATTTTGATTTTATTACTTATAATCACATACCTGGAAGTTCTAATTATGTATCTGATGCATATGTTAATTATGTTTTAATTTGGAATTTGTCACATAACTAAAGTAAAGAAAACACATACATCAATGTACACATTGTAATATATAAGTAAAGTTGAAGACCAATGTTTTTATATTTCATCTCTCCAAAACTATGGTGTCATAGTACAAAATGGGGCTTACACCCTCAAATTACATATATGTTTGATCGATACAATAACCATGGCATCTACGCATTTTGCGCCGAATTCATATCATGAGAGCATGCACTGAATTTGTAAGACGTAGGAAGAGTCGCATCGATGCACGGGGTACACCCACCACTTTTCATTGCATAGCCTCTAGAAGATCCTCTACATGAACCATAGGAATCATGTACGTCAAATGAGATAGGTTCCCCTGTACATTTTGAATCACTTTATTTACATATCCTTCCACTATCTCATCTTCCCAGTTCCTCCGACGATGTCGTGTAAATCCTTCTAGTCATCATGGACCCACATCTGTGCAACAAAGTAATTGTCAATACTTGATACCATCCAAAAATATTTTTGTTTTTTATTCTCTTTGAAAAACAAAAAAAATGAAATATATAAAAAAAATATTTACTTTTGTCTCCGTAGGAGGAATCTTGTGGAAATGGCATATCTGGATCTCCTTTGTAGTCGATCCCAGCATACGGGTAGTTTTCTATGGCTATCACCTATCGACACCACCAGAAGAAAAACTTGTCATTGTAGGGGGTTGGTAGCCTACCACCTCCTAGCTGCCTCATCACCCTGGTCGACCGTGACATGGTTGGATCGCGAGATTAGTGTGGGATGATATCCACTCTAGGGCTCGAATATAGAACCCACTCAAAGAAAAAACTACATAATATAGATGCAAACCCGAAGTTTATTTTCCTCCCTTGTTTGCAATTTGTCAACTAGCTCTTCATATTAGATAGTAGTGAGGTACACTAGTTGTAAACTATAGGTTGCAATCACTCCACTGGATAAAACATGACTAGACCTGATTCCTGTTGCAACGAGGTCAACCTCATGATCCGTGTAAGTACAAGGATGATGATCTTCAAGCTCAGGTTCTTGATCACCCTCATGGGGAGTTAACTCCCTACTTTCTATGTGCCTACCACACAATGGGTGGAAATGTAGTCCTCTATGTTCATACCGCCCCTAACTCCCCAGGCTTTGAGATTCATGACCTCACCCTGAAGTGATAATCCTATGAGGAAATAGATGTCATTGACTTCAATTCTCGATGGTTGTCCATCGAGATTGAAGGCCTCTGTATCTGGATCCCAAAATTTCACCAACATTTGGAGCAACCTCACTTGAGCCATCATTCCTTTGAGAGCCTAAAAATTGAAATCCCACATCGTTTTAGCGCTAATTGGGCCCCTAGATATCTTTCCACTGCAACATCAAATTCCTCGTGCTCTCTTTCTCTCCATTCAAGTATCATCATGCAAGAAGAAAACCATTGTTTTTAGTCAAACTCTTTAAAAATCTAGTTTGCAGACTTGTACACAGGTTGTTGTGTTAACAGTCACATATAGAAATGCATATACACAGGTTGGATTTCCCCTACCCACGTGCATGCCTCCATATATGCGACCCAATGAACTACAACCCACGTACACCCTAATTCCTAAGTTACACCTTAAAAAACTCAAAAAATTGGGACTAATTTGAAATTCTAACCCACTAGAAATGAAGAGGAGGGAAAGAGTACTTACTTGGTCCAAACAGTTGTCAATTCCATTGCTCGTAGCTCCCACAATTGGTACTTGAAGATCATTGGAAAATTGGTCCAAAATGCACTATGTGGGTTAAAAACTCAAATGGTATGGTAAAATTGGTTATTTTTTACTATTAGTAGAAAACTTTTACCCACTTTACATAGTTTTTGCTAATGTTTTGGCCTATTAGACTAATACTGCAGTGGAAGGAGTTGGTTTTTGTGATCTTGTTAATGGATTTTTGCGGTTTCTAGCGTCATTTCACCCGTTCATGACTTTGGCAGGTATTTTCTTTGACCATCATATAGGATAGGTCATCACTCCATATTTCATTTTTGCATTATCCTATGACTGTGATGCATATGCCTTAGGTATGAACCCATTTATAAGCGATATAGAACCTCCTCACTGCTAATAGAAGTGTCGTTATGGAATGGTAGAGGCTTACCAAACATGGGTTCCCTAGTTAGAACCTCTGTGTCATCTAGTGCCCATGCAAATATTATTCCATAAAGATCAGGAGTCCCTTATAGTTCCAATATGACTTTGTGTTCAAGCCTCATATTATTACTCATAAGCATGCTGACCTATACCTATGGGAATCCCACCGAGTCTTTCTTAAGTTCTTTTCCAAGTCTCTCAAAAGAGAAAATATTTCCAAGTGAACTTGCCTCTTTCACACTCGTTAATTGGATATGAAAGGATGTCTATTTGGTGTAAGTTTAAACCTTTTTCGGACCAAGTAGACTAATTTCGAAAAATGAATACTCTAGTCACTAGTGTATAGAAGAGATCTCTTGGGTATTGTTTTATACTTTTTCGGGCCTAGGGGACTAAATTCATGAAAAATGACATTCTTTGGAGTTAATTTGTAATTGCATCTCATTCTCTTGCTTGCAATATTGAGCCTATTTTTGGTTCCCTCTTTCGTGTTATAAGCCTATTACCTCATAAATTTGCATCACCAGCCAAGCAAAGTCTTGTTTATATCATTTGCAGCTTGACACCATGTACCCTAGGAGGAAACATTCCCCCAAGTTTCCATGTCTTGCATGCACCTCCTTGCATTGAGAATAGGTATGTTCCATTGTTGGAACTAGTTTCTTACTCACGACACTTATTTCCTCCTTTGTATTATAGCATTCATTTGTCTATGAAAAAATAAAAAAATACGGGCGAGAAAGGAATATTATCTCATATTGGCAGTAGTCATGTCACCTTTGAACAGAGCATAAACTTTTGAGTCCAATTTTCATCCAAAGTTTGGGTTTATCATGACCTTAGGAAGCTGATCTCGTTACTTAGAGTTTACTCCTCTGATTGATTACTCTTTCAGTCCCTACGGAGAGTTTGATTGGTATCTTCTGCATCATAAAGTTTCATTATCAAGTCTATGTTGTCGGTGTCCTCCATATGTCTCATGCTCTTGTTCAAAGGATGTCTATAAGAATGTGTTCGCCATTTCTCAAAAATATTGATTTTGCATGTCAACCATACCCTCAGTGTGTCTCAAATTACATGAAGTTGTAGTCCTACCATGCACCCTAGTCCTAATTTCATTATGGGTAGGTAACCTTGAACCCAACAGTCGACATCTCCTCATTGGTCACTGACTGGGGGTTTTCCCTTTTGTTCTACGACAAGAAATCTATTCACACATTGGGATTCATGCCATGTCTTGGATTCCATTACACGTTTTTGTGGTTTCCTCGCCTTTTTCAACAGTTTTCATTATTGGATGTTATTCAAAGGGTATTTTTCGTGCAATGTTTGCATATGGTGCATGAGAAAGACGCACAAGGTCGTTGGTTTGTGAACATCCTCTTTGTCTGAGTTCCTCCAAATCGTGAAGTTATTTCTTTGTACCTCACGCTAACTGATGAGAGATGCCTTAATTCTCTCCTTTCAGCAGGTTTCCTTCCATAGAATTCAACTCTTCTATTCTAGAAACGAGACCTAGAGTCCTATGAGTACCTAGAGGCTTGCACTCACCAGTGGCAGGTTCTCTCTCCATCGACAATTGGGAATACATAAATGTCTCCTAATTGATGGATTCTTCAAGTGTTCAACCTCAAAACCTTTATTCACACTTATAAGAATGTACTCGGTGCCTTGCTACCTACTTTCATTATCGGCAAGATGTCTCGCATTTGTTAACGATATATCGCATTTGTTAACAGTATACCTTAATGATCGGTAATCAAACGAAGTCTCATTGTGTTCGACCTCAACTCCTCTATTCACATGATGTAGACTTTCACCTTTGGCAGATCGTGTAGAAGACTTGAAGACATCAATTTATAGTCGCGGCTTTCCTGAGTTGTTTCTATAATTCATTGGACCAGTACCTATATGACTTCAGTGATCATAGGAGATTATATTGTACTCCATTGTACAAATATATCTTCAGATTGATTTTGAGACTGGTTTTCACTGGACCTTGTTCATGACTAGGAAATCCTATGGCATGCATCTACTTTGTATTTCCTATTCATGGCCATGAACAACTGTTTGGTATATTTCCACATGGATTTGCAGTGTAATTCAAATTGGCAGCCATATGTACAAAGTCATTATGGATTGTAATATTCTCATGAGCAACTAGTTCGTCCAGCTAGGTATCCATTACTCCACTTATGGGGATTATAATGTATTTTGGCTATCGCAGATACTCCTCTGACCTCACACATTAGGGGGCATATGTTATAGAAATATTTGCCTCACCCCATGTAACTTTCTCAGAAGGACTTTTCCATTTTCCTCTGCAAAATTGAAGTCCCCTTTTGCACTTCCTAGAGCTAAAAAACATATTTTCCCACTTATACGCACCCTCTTAGTTATACAACATGCGTATACGTAGGTTGCACGACTACAAATTGCGTAAATCAATTTTGGTATTCAAAATTAAAAATGGTGTCGGGTTTCCATGTCACGTCACGAGATCCATGATCCTTGACCTTCCATATACTGGAAACATTATGACTCGGCCCTTCAGTTCCATTTGAAGGCTATAAATGGGCCATATCCAAACCGTGTAAAGAAAGAAGAATTCAACTTTTGAGAGCAAAGTTACTCTAGAGAAATTATTCACTTCATATTGAGTTTGCATCCCTTTTTCCTTTAAAGTCTGAACACATTGTTCAACCCCCAAGCTCTTCCCTCTTTGATGGAGAACCTCATTATCTCTCTTATGTGAGATTTCCTTTGGTGGAGGACTGAAATGGTGGAGCCCTAGCTGAAAGGGACTTAGTTTCTCGGTTCTGAGATGTGTCGACATGGAAGTTTTTCATTCATACACTTTTGTTGATCATATTTTAATATAAATATTATTTTCTCATTCAATTAATATCTTGAAAATATTTGAATTGTTATTCCATGGGCATATTTGTTATGAATGTTGATGGATTATGTTATTATATGTGCTAACAATATATATTATCACCATATGTTTGTGTATCTTTGTTGTTGAGGACAAGTTGCAGGTATAAATATTTGAGTCAAGTGCTCAATGGTGGTCTTCATCTAACGTCTAGACGAGGTAGGCTCTTTATCTTGTCTTGTTAGCATTTTCGTTTATATAGCATACTTGAGATTAGAGTTGATTTCTGCAGTCATTCCATCTGTTGTGGTTTACTCCATGCCATAGAGTGATTTTTCTCATAACACCGAGGAAACCCTAGCTAATGCTACAGGGCTTCCTAAGATGGTTTAAAAAGCTACATATGGACACCGCCACGTGCAACAAGTTTTTAAAGATGGAATTCCACAACGTGGACTGGGAAAAGGGGGTGTCGTGGACTTGGATTAAGGAGGAATGGGTGGCACCATTAGCACTCCTATGAAGGTTCTTGACATGAGAAGGCAAGTATGCTCAAATTTATCAGTACCATAATAGATTATTGTTTCATTTCGATCTTGGACATCAGATCAATTTCCCGTATTATTTATGGAGAAGCTTAATTAAGATGTTGAGTATGGTGAGAAGTAACACTAAAAATCCTTACAATTTTTTTTATCATCACGGGTTGGTAAAGATAACTATTGCAGCAGAGCTAGATAAGAGAAACAAGTCGTGGAGCACTTTCATTGTCCAATATAGGTTTAGTTGAGAACCTAATGAAATGTCAATAAAATATTATAGGGAACAGAGGGATAAAAGCATTACAAATTATTGTAATGAAGACCTCATCTCCTCTGGAGCCAAGGGCTTCATATTTCCTGAAGGAAAGCCTCGAAAGGGTAAAATCACAAAAAATTTAGGAAAGAAATTTGTGCCATAGCTACCTCCCACTTGTCGAATAACTAGAAATATGGTCAATCATCAAAATATAAAACTTTTCGAAGGGAAAGGATATTTGCATAAAAAGAAAAATGCAAGAGCAACTCTTTCTCAGCCACATAATTTCACTAAGAAACAACCAATATTTTTAGAAAGTTACGAGGAGGATACCAGACCCATAGGTAAAGTTTTCAGGGTTATGAAGAGAAAAAAAGTGAAGGACCAAACCCCTATTAGAAAAGTGTCAGGACTGGACAATAGTTAAAACAATAACCTCGATAGGCCTGAGGGATCTTTAGTGGGACAACAATAGTTTTCATTCTCTTTGGATGAAGGAAGGAACAATAACAAAATAATCTGAGATATTCCTAAGACTACAAAGGATCGAGAACCTGAAACTTCAAAAATTCAAAATAATCATTCTTTGAAACATGTTGATAGTGGATTTGATGACCACAATGATCTCTATATCTCCTTGGCCGAGTCAACAGCTAGATCACCAGTCTGTATGAAATTGAAAAGAAGAATAAGAAGATTAAAAGGATGAAACATGAGGTGATAGAACTGACTGTATTGTAGCTATATATTGAGAAGAAAAATGCATAGTTGAAGAGGCAAAGCCAGATATTTCAGGAAGAAATCAATAAATTACAGTCAGAGAACAAAAAAACAAATACGAAAATGCATAAGTTATTAGGCCCTAAGAAACCATTATAGAGGAAGAGGAGTGAGAGAATAGCTTGATCAGAAGGGGTACTCAGTATCTTGTTCAAGGAAGTTGGTATTCCCTAGTAAGAAAGGATCATATCACAATTTTGTCCTAATGATTTTTTCAAAGTATTTTGTTCCTGAGGGCATGCACTTGAACCAGTGTGGGGGATATGTTGAACCCATGTTTTGTCATTTTCCAGACATATTTTTCTTCACTTATGCTCTACTTTTATAATTAAACCTAGCCTTGATACCATTCATTTTTGTGAATTCCAGACCAAAATACCCTCTGGAAAGTATTATCAGGTATGGTTAATCATTTTGGCATGTTTCCTCATTTTTTCATGTTTCCTATGTTTCCGATGAATTATAAAGAGTTTTTAAAATCAGTTTTGCTAATAAAGAATGCAGTGGTATTCATGTACCATAAATATTCACATACCAGGATTCCAAATTTCAAAGATATGTTCGCACCAAAATGAAGATTGACCACTTGGGTATTGGGAAGCAAAGTGCCAGCAAGGATCGTGACATATTACCTTGTGCTCAGGCCATTCATTGTCAACATGGACCTCTATACTAGCATATGGGTGAGTGTTCTAGCGATATGCTATACTTGGGACCGAAATACATGTGTGTCTCCATCATACGAATAACAACGAGAACACTTCTGGTCTAGTATTTTTGCTTAGTTTGTACTAGTTGTTGAAGTCAGTTCGATTTCTTGATTGGAAAACTATTTTTGTCCTCTTGTTCCTCGAGAACATAGGAGGTGACTTCATCTAAATATTAGGGCTTTCTATAAAGATATATCCATTATGTAAATTGGTTTTATGAACAAGATTTTATATTTTTTCACTAAGGAATAGAAAAATATTGAAGTTCTGTGTTATCTCAAATGTAAATGATATCAGTGGTTTCAAGCTATATGCATACTCCTTTTTGATAAAATTTGGATATCAAGGATTGGCAAGGGCTCACCAATGCCAGGACGTCGAGCTAAGTTATTTGTGTAACTCAGTTTAGTTTCTTGTAATCTAATTTTACATTACAAGTGTTTGAATATTTATTTACAGGTCGTATGTGTGTGTTTATAATATTCTCCTTTGCATGAATGAGTGATGAGTTACAAACTTTAGATTTGGTCTTTGGAGAACCCCCTTTCATTCAAAGCTATATAACAAACTTGTGATCACATATAGGGTTTAACAAAAACTTGTGATCACATATAGGGTTTAACACATTGGCAATATTCTTATGCCCTTTATAGTGACGCATTTGAATATGTGGGTTGTTTGACAAACATATGCTATAATTTTCTTGGAATGAAAGAGAATAGTTACCGGTGATGGTGGATTGTTTGATTGATCAAAATAATATTCTAAGATATATATACAAATGAGTAAGCTCGAAATTGTGTTGCAGAGATCAATTTGCAAAGATAATATCCATTACAATCTTGTTTAAGGTCCATGAATATGTCTGAAAATTTGATGAAAACCACAAAAGTTAAAAGATAAGAATCTTATTGCAACAGTATTGGTTGTTGTTTTATTTCTCTCTTGTTCCTATAGCATAAGACTAGAATTTAGTGTGAAGGGTTTTCCCAAAGACAAACTTACAATTATTTATGAGTGAATGGTGTGATCTATTAAAGTGTGACCTCTATTCTTTTATTGATTCCTTTCGATTGATGTAAATTTTATAGAGTGATTACAATTAAATTATACAATATGATAGAAGTCGATCCAATCACTTATGATAAAATATTCAATTCTAGAAATACTCTCAGTTACTTTGTGAGGATCAAATCTAAAGGATTGTTGTTGTTTTCTTTCAATTTTGCATAACGCAATTAATATTGCACGATGCGTAACAAGTCAAGTTACCACTATATGAACTATTTGTTTGTATAAGTAAAGAGTTGCCAAATGTTCTTTGCATTGAAGTATTGACTACGTGATTAGATTTCTAGTTCATAAGTTTTCACTCTAAACTAAGAAGTTTAACATTTGGTCAGTAGCACCAAGTGAAGTGGAGACTCAAGATCCTCTTAAGCTTACTAATAAAATGTAGTCATAGTAAAACTTGTGACCATAATTTCTCATCTTGTTTCGACCAGTGAATAAAACTCTTATTGTTAGATTTATCCCTATTCATAGATCAAGAGTACTTAGTCATAGGAATTGAAAGATTGTGGCTTGGATCTTAAAAAGAAAATTTGACGAGAAAAATTCACTACTAAGTCTCTATTTTCTGATTTTCTATCAATATACTTAATTGTTTGTTGTGTGAACCTTTAACACTTGCAAACTGAAAGATCAGAATGAGATCAGAACAAAGAAAATGATCATACATATATCAGAGATCTATGCATGACATATATGTTATTTTTATTTTTTCTCATATTTGGTATTCAATATGTGGGAATATTTAAGATTGGTTTGATGAAATTTTCATGAATGATTGGTTTGTTGGATGATGTGTTTGTCTCTTGAAAAGATATAATAACTAGGGTACTCACAACTTCGATCCTTTACCCACACATATTGTGTCTATAGCTCATTAGTTTATGAACTTGGTAGACAATTAAAAGGTGTTTTTATTATGGAAATGAATTGACCCAACAGAGGTCGTGGGGTCAAACCCCACAAACCATCCATCTTTAACCAATAATTGTAACATAACTCTTCAAATATAAAATCATCGATATCTATAACAAGTATTATCGATGGCCTAACAATGAGTTGTTAGGTTTTTTTCGATGATGTCAGGGGTTCGAACCACCCACCCAACCTTTTCAAAGTTGATAAGCCTCTTTTAGGAAAATTGGGGTTGCCACGTTGTTTCCTTTGATTGGTCCATGTGGTGGCCCCATAATCTGCACGGTCATCCTACCACATCCTCCACCATGTCGGTGCCACATCAAGCTACCATGTCATCATTCATACAACCCAGTCAGCGTGCCACATCAACATCCATACATCCCAATCATTATTCCATGTCAACAACTATATAGCCCAGTCAATATGCCATGTCAACATTTGTACAACCTAGTTAGCATGTCATGTCACCATATGTATTGTCGCCTAATAAGTCATATTGCCATGTGTCCTATATGTATTATTGTGTTTCCTATAGTTACTACCACGTGTCTTGGTTTCACTTCCATGTGTCATTCCATGGTGGTGCCACGTGTCAACCCTGTCAGCCTTTTTTCTTGTTTGGCTAAAACTTCAAAACGCGATAACTTTCTCATACGGCATCTATTTGAGCCCGTTCAAGTTGCACTGGAAATATCTCGTCAAGATATTCTACATGGAGACATTTTCATGAAAATTTGAGAACACTATTTTTTATCGGTCACAAGATCCACTTGGATCACTCCATTAGTAGTGGAATAATGCAGCACTGATAGGACATTACGTTGTTCAATCTAAGGAACTTTGGCACCATTTAGTCGTCAACCGACTACTGCATAGATATAAGAAATGGGAGTCAAATATTTTGGTCATGTGCATCAACAAGGGACTGGTGTCGAGGGGAAGAACTGAGTCATTCTTCTAGCCATAAGACCACCACAGCAATCAAATTCATCTGGTGAGAGTAGTGATCAAATCAAGTTTTGAGAAAAAATCACTTGGTATAGGAGCACACAGTCTATACCAAAACCATTTTGAAGGATCTAGACTAAATGAGCTCAGGTTTACATATACATTCTTCTTTTCAACCATACAAAAATATGTTCTATTCTTCTCAAAGTGCATCAAGAAATCTAGCAACACCAGCAAAGGAAACTATAGAAGATCCAACGAAGCCATTCATTTTAAATATTCTCTCTCGGTTCAAAAATTGTAATCTTACTCTCTAAAAATTATTAATAATGTAACAGTAACACCCTCTCCCTTGCTTTGGGAAAGCAGGGAATTGAGGAGGGGGGAGATGTTGTGGGGGATAGTAAGCCCTACCGAATATACCTGATATTCAACCAAATTTAATTCATTCGACTATTTAAATCGAGTATATGAGTCGTTCGAACAACCATTTGGGTCAACCGACCGAGGCAGTTAGGAAGTTATAATGTCCATGTAACTATTTACACAAGTATATATACGTGACTATGTAACAGAGGAAAGGTTGGTTGTTTTTGTACATAATAAAGTGCATATTGTTGGTTATCCTAATACTTTTTGTATTTTTCCATATATGTCTATGTGTGTGTATATAGTGCTGTATCATATCTGTTGTTTTGTTTAATGAATTACTAGTAACACTTTCATACTTTCCCCTAGATTACAACACTTATCTATGACATGGATTGGGCTTACTACATGCAACACTTTGGGCTTATATAACAACATGGAGAAGAGGGTAAGGGAAAAATCGGTTTGTATGTAGGCCTTCCTCAAGGTCTAAGTGATCATATTCATGAATTTTAGTTCATTCTCTTGGTCTCCTTTTATCTAATCACCCTCACAACACAATTTAACTAGATGTACTATATATGCACATAGCCAATGTCAATGTTGCTAACTCGAACAACTTTTTGCATATAGGAGTTAAGCTCTTGCTTACAAAATTCATTAAAATAAATTTAAAATGATAATTTAACAAAAATTGAAACTATTTTCAAATTGGTTTTATAAGGAGGTTTCTAAGGGATTTAGACAAAAACAAAATTGTCCTCCTAAGAGGCAGTGTGTCATCTTTCTTCGATTTCCTTTGGAAATCCCACTAGCCCATTAAGGCATGATAATTTTTATTCATGGAATTTTGTTAAATTTTGGAGTCCATATTAAAATTTAACATCCACACTAAAATGCAGATGATAATACTATAATACGGGTATGTAGCATCATTTTTTTCTATCTCGTCATCTAATTTTTCCATGTTTAATTTTTTTTTGGCACACATTGGGGTTTTTTGATGTGATTTTTGCATAGAACACATAACGTTGAAAACATCAAAAAATTTATTTGTTTCTCTTGTCTCATACTTGCATTGTAATTGGATTTTTTTTGCGTCATTTTTACGTCACTAAAATTTGGCACACATTGTAAGCGTCGTGTTACATCAAAGTAATATCTTATATGTAAATTTATAACATCTTATTAGTGTCACATTAATGTCGTAGAAATATATTTGATAAAATAACTATGTGCTATGAAAGTGTTTTCATATTTAAACATAATTCCAACGTCATTCTTCCAGGAAGTTCAAACTGATCATTGATAATAGTGTAATACTTTGCTATCCTCTCAAATCTTCCTTGAGAGATGTAATACTTTGTCATGCCCTCTCTCAAAGATGGGAATTCTTTTGAAATTTACTCGATATTCATTTCAACCATGGGTTTTTTTATTCTATTATCTCCAAAGAAGAAAAAGAAATAATACTCACAATTCGATAACATGCTTTTCTTTCATTCTACTCAACTTGAATGCTTTAATATTTCACTCGGCATGTTTCTAGATAAGGAGTCATATGAAAGAAATATTTGCAAATCGGTTAGGAAATGGATTCATTTTGTAGCTTCAAAAAAGTTAAAAAAAAATAAATACTCTGGTCGCTAAAAATTATGAAGGTGGAGATACAGATGAAAATGAACATGAAAGTATTCTAGTAGATGTTCCAAAATCTCTCTTTTCATCTAACTACCTCCCATGTTTAGAGTGTGAGTGCTTTGATTTTACAAAGCTACCCACTCATTTTTGTGGTCTTAGATACCTTATAACCTTGTATCTATATTTTATTCACACAAGTGATCACATAATCACATAATTGAGCAGCCAATAGAAAAATATCTTCTTTTTAAAACATTGATGGTCATTGGTTGTAGAGGTTTGAGCAATTTGAAAATATTGGTAGTCAATCTCAATTGTTTACAACATTTTGATTGATATAGAGATAAGGTTGAGGAGGTATCTAGGTCATCATCTTCTTTCTCCTCATCATCCCCTCTGTTCTTTTTTCTCCACTGTCCTTCTTCTTCGTGCCACCACCATTTTCCATATTCTTCCCCTTTCTTTCTTGTTCTCCTTGCCACCACCATCTTACATATTCTTGATGCATTTCTAGCGAAGTAACCTTGTGTTTTATTACTCTTCCTGACAATGATTTAAGACTGCGTTTAATGCATTTCCTGGTGAATTTATTGTGTGGTTTTTGTTTTATACATTGGTCTGCGATTTTCGTCTGTGATTTTTACCTTGGATGACGAAGTTACCCCGCCCATGGCCACAGTGGACCATGTTTTAATCCTTCTACTCTACGATCGGAATTGTGCCTTTTGTCTGTGTTATCATGCTTCTGGCTTGCGTTTTTCTTTCTGCTTATTGACTTAAAATCTGTGGCGAATTTTCCCTTTGCATTTGATAGAAATAACGACGATTGCTCTCAGATTTTCATGCTTCAGGATTTGTTTTGTTTGCAATTTACTCTAAATCAATGGCGACTTACTCAGCGCCCTTCTCATGACTAAAACTCAGCATTGATGCCTGGAACACGATTTGATATTGTGATAAACGTTGTGATTTCCTTAAATGATGTTACGGTATTTTAAGGATCGAAATGTACGCAGAGTTTTATGCCCAGCGAGATAGTTGTTGTGGCGTTTTATTTCATGCACAGGATTATAGCTCTGTATGGGAGTAATAGCAATATCTAATGCATGCACAGAGTACCCGTGATCTTGATATTCCATGCAGCGAGGTATTTTTCCCCTGTAGATGTTGTACTTAGATACTGGATCGCGTGAGATGCCTTCCATTTCATCTTCTGACACTGTTCTTGTGTAGCGAACTGTTATTTTTTTAATTTCTTGCATAGCGTATTGTTTTATTCGTGTTATTTCCATTTCCTTACAGAGAGGGAAAAACGCCCAGCGTTATATCTCAACCAGTGTCCCCTCTATCCAACGATTCTCTTGCACTGTGATAGGTGGTGGACTGTGTAAATTCTAAGCCAACAATTTACATTGTTGATTGTGTGCCTGTGTGTGTGGCAGTGACTTTCATCGCTGCGTGTTATGCCCAGTCCCGAATTTTACTATCGTCGTATTGTAAGCAAGTATTCAATGATTTGCCGTATAATGTGTTGGAAACGTAATCCATTAGGGTTACGAAATTTATGGAAAATGAACAGTCAAGTTCATGTAACGATCAATGTAACGATCATAGGGAGTCCAAGAGACCTTGGAAGTTGAATCCAAAGGTCATATCAATGTATCATATCATTTAATAAATGCAATCCACGCTTATCTTTATTTGCTTGTCTAACATAATGCTCACCCAATCACCACAATAGCGAATTCAAGATGGTAGACACCCAGTCATCATAATGATAGCAATTTATTGATTGCAGTATTCTCCATGTTTTGTTAAATTAAAGAAATTTTAATGGTAGCCATGTAATAAATCCAGAAACCATGATGAGAACGTCGTAATCATTATCCCGTTGAGATTATTGCAGTTGGATTTTAGTGTTAAAAATTTTCATTGTTAATCAATATTAGTAATAACTTTAAGGGTTACTTGACACATCATTAAGGTAGGTATTTGTTTATAATTTATTTGACTGGTGTTTTAAGCACGATTGCATTTACCACAAGTTTAATATACAAAAAATGGATGTGTCGTAAATGTTCCAACCGCAACTCTGCAACTTAATTATGATCTTATTTTGAAATCTATCTACAATTATAGAATTTATTAATATTAAAATGATACTTCGAGTATAATTGCAATAGCTGGGGTGATTGAAGATGATTTGATAAATTAAGAAGCCTACTACACCACATCCAACATAAAACCCTATAATAGCTATGGTATGGTTTAAGAGTAGGAACGAAATTAGGGATAAAGGCCCTCTTTATTATAATAGGAACTAATTTTTTATAGGAAGGGAAGGTATTGTGAGATGTAATGATTTAACGACTTTAATTAATGGATTTAGGATTTCAGCTTAGTTATTTTTATAAGATATATAATTAGTTCAAGTAATAACACTTTTTGTCACAATGAATGCTTTACTTATTTATAGATTGTTCATGTACCTGAAGGTGCCTTGCATAATAATAGGTAAAGTACACCAGGTTTAGACCACTGTTCATGCACGACGTAATCATGTGCCCTAAGGCGATTGTTTGGTGGTTGGTCTTAGTTGTTGTACCACTCAGGATGGCTTGCAGGAACCCAGAAGCCCCTCGGGTAATTGCGCACTTTATTTTGAGGATGTTGTCTTATGTCTTGACGATCTGATACTGGGTGCATGAGTACAGTATTTTTGTTAGCCTTTCGGTCTCCTTGCACATGGGTTGCATTGAGTCCTGGTCCAAATAGAATGTGTTTGCGCCAGGGTTATTGACGCATCTATCATCTGGGGATGAAATGATTCCTGATGAGTGGATCATCGCGCGCCCTATCAGATAGCGATGAATGATAGATAACTGGGACGAAGGCGGGGCCATCCGTGTGAGTGAGATCGAGTGTTGTAGGTTTGCTTTTGGCACATGGGTTGAATGCCTTCAGACATTTGGTTCGCGTGCCTTGAAGTTCTAGTCTTGTTCGTCAAGGCTGAATGTGTCGGGAGGGGTATGTTATCCCTTAGCATGTAGGCGTGGTCGTGTTGGCATCGGGCAGGTAGTCATACTCTCCTTGTTGTTTTATGCATGTTCTACCCAGTTTCCCTTGTGCCAGTACATGGATTCATAGTATCCGGTTGTCTGGACTGCTTGTTTTCATTTGTCGTTAGTGGTGTGGTCAAACTGTTGTCGTCATTGCCTGCTTTCCTTACAAAAAAAAAAAATAAAAAAAAAATCACTTTTTCTTCGCTTGTAGTCCTAATGATGGGGTCATTACATATGGTATTAGAGAAAGGTTCAACCCTACGACTGTGGATCGTCAGGATTTCCACTGTAGTAAACCTTTGAGTATCAACCTAGTGCTGCTTAAAACTTTAACGAGTACATCCGGTGATTTCATTTAGAGGACACCTCAGAGGTTCATAATGCGGTGTCGTGGAAGGAGGTGCGACAACTACAGAGGTTTCCGCACCCTCGGAGTCGAACCCCAAGGGGGAGGGAAACTACTTGGATTGGATTCGCTTGTAGTAAGGCATGATGATGGTCTGACAAGGCCCTCCCAGGTAATTTCAAGGGCCTTGATTCTCCATCCGTATTGAGATGAGGCCGAGGCACCTGCACCCCTGAGGGTCCACAGTGTGTCGTAGCTAGTATCGTTAGCATCCAACGAGAACTCAAGAGAGTTGAGTTCTTGAACCCACGAGTGTCATGGATGGATGTGCCATCGAGGCATAGTTGTAGAGAAAGGCATTGTGCTTCACGCTTCGTGATTATGACCTCCATCATGAAGGTCTGCATGGTGGTCTTTTGACTGAAGGGGACCAATCTTTTGTGGCAGAAGACACTCCTACCACTTTTGAACATGGTCGTCGATGACGTTTCATGGGAACTGTTTGAGGGACGCTTCCAAGAAAGGAATATTTCTAAGGAATTCGTTGATTGTCATCTCAACGAGTTCGATGCCTTGCGACGAGGTAGCCGCATGGTGATCGAGTATGAGGCCCATTTTGGAGTTGTTTCAGTATTCTCTGCATCAAATTACCCAGAATCTTAAGGTCAAGAAGTTCGAGTTGAGACTTATTGTTAGAATTCATCTTCTACTTCGGGTACCAGGGATACTAGACAGAAGAAAGTGTTAGATTGTGGGGAGCCACATTACCAGCACTACTTCCGAGAGGAGAGGTCTAAAACATCTAGATTAGTCGGACCCACTATCGTGAGAGTTTTGGGAAAGGCTCATTGGATTCTTACAACGGTGAATAACTGCTAGCCAGAGCACCAGTTGACTGTGCTCGAGACGTCAGGTAACATAGTTGACTAGGCCCTTAGATTTGATAGATCTCGGTGCTACTGAGAGATTCATTTCTGGTGCAGCACTAAAAAAAAGAGATTAAGGTAAAGGAAATCGAAGAGGATGAGTTTAGCTTTGTAAATATGGCTTCAAGAGCCAAATAGAAGGTTCGAGGAAGGGTTACGGGCTGTACCTTTAACCTGGGAGAGTTTGTCACCAGGGCCAACCTGTACGACATGATTCTAGGATCTTGTGATGTCGTGATCAGTATGGACTGGTTGGAATCGTTTGAGACGATACTCAACTGTAAGACGAAGCGGTTGAGCTTGGTCGATGTGAGGGGAAGAGATGTGTGATTGTAGTTTGGAACTAGGGAGTTTCCCTGAGGTTCATCTCTTCCTTGCAGCTACGGAAGAGCACGCGCAAGGGGTGTACTCTTTATGCGATCCTTGCATTAAAATAAAAATGAGAAGTTGAAGGTCTAGAACACCTTCCGGTGGTGAGAGAGTTTGCAGACATCTTTCCAAAGGAGTTACCTAGGATGTCGTCGAAGAGGGAATTAGAGTTTACTATAGACCTAAACCCGGGGACTGAACCGATATCTAGGATGCCTTATCGGATGTCGACCCTGGAGTTACAGTAGTTGAGAATGCAACTGAGAGAATTTCTAGACCTGGGATTGATACGTCCAAGTGTGTCACCGTGGGGTGCGCCTGTTATTTTCATACGAAAGAAGGATGGGTTGTGGAGGCTCTCCATTGACTACCATCAATTGAACAAGGCCACAATCAAGAATCAATATCCGTTGCTGAGGATTGATGATCTGTTCGATCAGATGAAGGGTGTGACGGTGTTCTCAAAGATCGACTTGTGATCATGATACCACCAGTTACGGATTAAGGAGGATGACGTCCCTAAGACGACCTTTAAGACGAGGTTTGGACATTACGAGTTTAATGTTTTACCATTTGGACTAATGAACGCCCCAGGGGTGTTTATGAGTTTGATGAATGGGGTATTCCGTGAGTACTTGGACAAGTTCGTCCAACTATTCATTGACAATATTTTGATTTACTCTCAGACGATGGAAGAGAATGACGAGCACTTGCTCTTGGTACTATAGTGTTTGTGAGAGAAAAAAATGTATGGGAAGTTTTCCAAATGCTCATTTTATTAATCAAGGATTCACTACTTGGGGCATGTCATCTTCAGTCAAGGTATCGTCATGGATCTAGCGAAGGTCGAGACTATTATGGAATGGCCTGCACTGACGAACGTCACAGAAGTACATAGCTTCATGGGTCTCGCAGAATACTATCGATGGTTTGTCAAGGGATTTTAAAAGATATCAAATCCGATCACAGAATTGCAGAAGAAAAACAAGAAGTTTGTTTGGACCGAGAAATGCGTGGAAGAATTTCAGTGGCTCAAGGAGTTATTGACAACTGCATTAATACTAAAGGTCCCTGACATGGACATGGACTTCTTGGTATGCATTGACGCATCCAAGGAAGGATTAGGTGGAGTCTTGATACAAGAACGATGAGTGATCTCTTACATCTCGAGGAAACTGAGAAGGCATGAGGAGAACTACGCGACGTACGATTTGGAGTTGTTAGCCATCATATATGCCTTGAAGGTTTGGAGACACTACCTTGTTGGATGAAAATTTGAACTAAAGACTGACCATTGTGGACTACAAAACATATTTACGCAAAGCAACCTAAACGTGCGACAACGACATTGGTTGAAATTTCTTAGCGAATACAACTTCGAGATTACATACATAAAGGAATAGTGAATTGAGTGGCAGATGCATTGAGTCGGAGACCACGCATCTTTTCGGTGTTGCCTCTTTAGACGAATATATGTGAAAATATTGTAACTTTATAGTGTGACGATGACTGGTACAAAGAGGTCGAGGGTTTTATCAAACAAAACACAATGATGGTACCAAGATTTGAAGGATTTCCGTTTGATGACGATGAATTATTGAGGTTTAAAAATTGGATTTACATACCACCGAATGACGAGTTGAGGAGTTTGACCCTAAATGAGGCTGATAGAGCAGTGTACATGGCTCACCCGAGAGTCACGAAGAAGAGGGAAGAACTTAAACACTTATTTTTCTAGAAGGGAATGAAGGAAGACATAGTCAACTATGTGGCCAGATGTCTGGAATGTCAGCAGATAAAGGCTAAACATAGACACCCAATGGGATTACTACAGCCACACGTTATTCCAGAATTGAAATGGGAGGTTATTTCGATGGATTTTATTGGTTGATTTCCACTGATGGAAAGGAGACACCACTCAATTTTCATAGTAGTAGACACTCTGATGAAGAGTGCTCACTTTATTCCTGTGCGTTCGACGTATTAGGAACCTGACATAGCTAGAGTTTTCATCAGTGAGATTGTGAGGCTGCATGGAATGCCTAAGAGGATTATATCTGATCAAGGATCGGTGTTTACTAGATGATTTTCGACGAGCTTCTAAGAGGCCTTGGGAACCCAACTTAACTTCAATACTGTGTATCACCCGAAGATTGACGGGCAGACCGAACGAACGAACTAGACCTTGGATTACCTGTTGTGCATGAATGTGATAGAAAACAAAAGAATTGGGAAGAATTCTTTCCACTGGTAGAATTCACCTTTAACAACAATTACCAAAGCACCATTAAGATGGAGCCCTTCGAGTTTCTTTGTGGGCGACCGTGTCGGATGCCTTGAGTTGGGATCGGCTTGAGGATAGGGTCCCGGGGACCGAACGAGATCCAAGAAGTGGAAGATTAAATGCAAAATATAAGACAAAGGATCAAGGAAGTGCAGGATCGACAGAAGAGTTATGTCGATGCACATCGTGTCGACAGTAGTTATGATGTGGCGATCGAGTATTTTTGCGGCGGAACCCGTGTGAGAGTTCGATCAAGTTTGGAAAAGGGGATAAACTATCTCCTATGATATTGTGGAATAGAGAGGCTAGTGGCCTGATGACTAGCCTTGCCTGATTCTTGTGGCATATGCACAATGTATTTCACGTCTATGTTGAGACTTTATGATTAGTGATCCTACAAATGATTTGACTTGAGAACCTTGCAGGTGTTGGATGAGGGTGCACTTAGCGCAAGGTGTCCGATGAGGGTGCGCTCACAGCTGAGCCACTCTGCACCTTGGATCATCCCATTCAACAACTACGACGTCGAACAGTGGATGAGGTCAAGGTCCAGTGGGACAATTATAGTCCGCACTCGACAACCTCGAAGGACGCATATGATATGCACCAACAATTTCCATTTTTGTTTGATAGATAAACTTATGATACTGTGATACACATTATTTTGGCATTTATACTGTGAAACTTTGGGATGAAGTTTAGACCAAGAGGTGGTGTATGTAAAATCCCACTCTTGCACACTGAGCGAACTTATTCTTTGAGGAAACCTTCTCGCAAGTGATTTGGATTATTATGCTATTAAAACATTGATTTTGATTATGAGGTGTTATGGGTTGATGACATGTTGTTTTACTGCATTGAGATAGACAGCTGCTATTGATTCAGTTTTACTCAGTGTGTAGGATTTTGGACCTTGAGGATGCAAAGGCATCGATGGAACCCCTTGGAATCTGGATCGAGTCGGGGAGTGAACCATTGGGGTTTGATTGTTTTATATGTGATATTAGTCCATCTGATTAGATGATATGATTATGGATATGTTGCTGACCTGATTCGTTGATGATGTGGGCTAACGATATCTTGCCGACCAGACTCACATGTGGAGTAGAGGGGCCATGCTCGACTACCAGAGATGTTGAGGGAGACGTGTGGACAACATCCCTGCCACAACCTACTACCACTCTCGTCGTGGCTCGAACTGTAGGTTAACGACTACCTAGTTCGAGAGGACCCACGATGCCATGAGGGTAGACTACGACAGTTCCTCATGATGATTCTAAGAAGCGCACAATAAGACAGGGGCATTATTCCTTAGAGGCCCTTAGTCTCCCACAAGTTCACCTAGCGGAGTATTGACTCTAGGGGTTTTTATGTCTGCCAAGTCAGTCAAGAGGCGAGTGTCACCCTTGGAGCACGTGGTGCGTCCTGAAGGGCACGTCGCACAAAAAAAATGGAAAGAGGCAAGTGGAACCCTTGGAGCATGTGGTGCATCCTGAAGGGTACGTTGCGCCAAAAAAATGGAAAGAGGCAAGTGACACCCTTGGAGCATGTAGTGAGTCCTGAAGGGCACGTCGCGCAAGGGAAACAAATGAGGCGAGTGGCACCCTTGGAGCACCTAGTGCGTCCTGAAGGGCATGTCCTATTGTTAATGATAAATGAATGAACCTAGATGGCCTTAGGACGAATAACGTGATAAGGTTTTTTAAACAATTTCCCTAATAAAATGTCTCCCAACACGAAAATTAAAGTCTAGGTCTAAACTATACTGATGGCATAATTTTTCTATCCATTTGAAAATATATATATAAATAAAAATGTATAATTAAAAAAATAAAAATAATAATGATGATAATACTCATTAATCTTGTAACAATAAGGGAGTAAGAAATTTAATTGATTCATAAAAAAATAGAAAAAAGAGGGGAAATAATTGTTTTATTATATTGTGATAATTTAAAATTTATTAATTGAAATGGGAAAAAGGAAAAAGTTAATTTCTACACCTGCCAAATTGAGTTCTAAATGAAAAGGGGAAAGAGGAAATTCTAAATATAATTAGGAATCTAGGAAAAGAGAGAAACATAAAAAGAAAAGGGAAACACAAGGGAAAAAGCAGAAAGTCAAACTTAGTAAGGTAACTATCATTTAAGAACTTTCTAATTTTAAACTGAACTAACAAATTAATAATGGGGAAAGTCATTAAAACCTGCAAGAGAATTTGGGGACACCTAAGAGTGATTCTATGACTGACTCTAGGTGGGTGAGGGAAATAAGGGTAATTAATTAATTAAATAAATTAATTTATGGAGGAAAGAAGGGGATGGGTGACACATGTACGAGGAGGAATTTTTATTAATTAATTTGTTAAACTTTAAATAAAATGGGATTTGGGATAGTAAGGGACTTAAAAACTCTATATATTGAACGCAGGAGAAGGATGAAGGATCTCCTAAATCTATACTTGAATGACTTAGCTTGTGGGAGTTGGGATACCCAACTTGGTGAGGAGTGGTAGCTCGGCCTTGCAAGCCGAGCATGGAGCTAGCTGATTCTATGGATAGTGTGTGTGGCCCCTTTGCGGCTCGGGGGCCTAAGGGGGAAGAAGAGTACCCCTAGCGTTGGCTAGGAGGTACTGGTGAAGTCTCATCGGTCGGCAAGAGGGAGTTGCATGGAGCGCGTGGGACATCAACTTAGAGCAGGCGATTGGGAAACGATACGCTTCCTTTATTTCTACATGGTAGATGGCTAGTATGATTTATGCCTTCAGATATGCATGTTTATTTGGGGAAGGAAAATGATTATATTAGCATTCTAGTTGATGATTGAATTTTTTCCATAGCCTTTAGCTCGATGATTGATCGACTCCCATGGCCTTCGATTCCCAGCATGAGTGGACTGCCCTTTGGTGTATTGATTTGTGATGATTGTGGTTGTTTTTTCATTTCGTCACTAGCTCATCAGTCCTCGCCTGAGAAGTAGGACACGAGCCTGATCTACGGTCGTCGCTTGACATTAATAGGCCTATGAATCTCAAAACCCTGCTTTTCTATGTGTGGATGATGAACGAAAGATGTTCCTGTCATTCGTCTATCCATGTTGATTGTTCTTGGTTGATTTATGGTCATCGCATATTGTTGCGATCGATTACCTCGGTGATTGCCCTACCGTGGTGAACCGCTTATTATCCTCTGCGTTGGATCCCTACTTTTGATGCATTTCTAGTGAAGTAACCTTCTGTTTTATTACTCTTCCTGGCAATGATTTAAGACTGCGTTTGATGCATTTCCTAGCAAATTTATTGTGTGGTTTTTGTTTTATACATTGGTCTGCGATTTTCCTCTGTGATTTTTACCTTGGATGACGAAGTTACCCTGCCCATGGCCACACTGGACCGTGTTTTAATCCTTCTACTCTTCGATCAGAATTGCACCTTTTGCCTGTGTTATCATGCTTCTGGCTTGCGTTTTTATTTCTGCTTAATAACTTAAAATCCGTGGCGAATTTTCCCTCTGCATTTGATAGAAATTACGATGATTGCTTTGATATTTTCATGCTTTAGTATTTGTTTTGTTTGAAATTTACTTTAACTCAATGGCGACTTAATCAACGCCCTTCTCATGACTAAAAATCATTATTTATGTCTGGAACATGATTTGATACTATGATAAACGTTGTGATTTCCTTAAATGGTGTTACAGTATTTTAAGGATCGAAATGTACGCAGAGTTTTATGCACATCGAGATAGTTGTTGTGGCATTTTATTTCATGCACAGGGTTATAGCTCTATATGGGAGTAACACCAATATCTAATGCACGCACAGAGTTACCGTTCTCTTGATATTCCGCGAAGGGAGGTATTTTTCCCCTGTAGATGTTGCACTTAGATTCTGGATTGCGTGAGATAACTTCCATTCTGTATTCTGACGTTGTTCTTGTGAAGAGAATTGTTATTTTTTTAATTGCTTGCAAAGCGTATTGTTTTATTCGTGTTATTGCCATTTCCTTACAGAAAGGGAAAAACACCCAGCGTTATATCTCAACCAGTGTCCCCTTTATCCATTGATTCTCTTGCATTGTGATAGGTGGTGGACTGTGTAAATTCTAAGACAACGATTTACATTGCTGATTGTGTGCCTATGTGTGTGGCAACGACTTTCATGGCTGTGTTATTCCCAGTCCTGAATTTGACTATAGTCGTATTGTAAGCAAGTATTCAATGATTTTTGCGATTTTTTGCATGTCGTATAATGCTCACCGAATCACCACAGTAACGAATTCAAGATGGTAGACGCCCAGTAATCATAATGATGGCAATTTATTGATTGCAATATTCTCCAGGTTTTGTCAAATTAAAGAAATTTTAATGGTAGCCATGTAATAAATCCAGAAACCATGATGAGCGCGTAGTAATGATTATCCCTTCGAGATTATTGCAGTTGGATTTTAGTGTTAAAAATTTACATTGTTAATCAATATCAGTAATAACTTTAAGGGTTACTTGACACATCAGTAAGGTAGGTATTTGTTTATAATTTATTTGACTAATGTTTTAAGCACGATTGAGCTTACCACAAGTTTAATATACAAAAATTGGATGTGTCATAAATGTTCCAACCGCAACTCTGCAACTTAATTATGATCCTATTTTGAAATCTATCTACAATTATAACATTTATTAATATTAAAATGATACTTCTAGTATAATTGCAATAGATGGGGTGATTGAAGATGATTTGATAAATTAAGAAGCCTACTACACCACATCCAACATAAAACCCTATAATAGTTATAGTATGGTTTAAGAGTAGGAACGAAATTAAGGACAAAGGACCTCTTTATTATAATAGGAACTAATTTTTATAGGAGGGGAACGTATTGTTAGATGTAATGATGTAACGACTTTAATTAATGGATTTAGGATTTCATCTTAGTTATTTTTAAAAGATATATAATAAGTTCAAGTAATAACACTTTTTGTCACAATGAATGCTTTACTTATTTATAGATTGTTCAGGTACGTGAATGTGCCTTGCATAATAATAGGTAAACTACACCAGGTTAGGACCACCATTGATGCACGACGTAAGCGTGTTCTTTAAGGCGAATTGTTTGGCGGTTGGTATTAGTTGTTGTACCACTCAAGATGGCTTGCAGGAACCTAGAAGCCTCTCGGGTAGTTGCACAATTTATTTTGAGGATGTTGTCTTACGTCTTGATGATCTCATACTGGGGTGCGTGGGTAGAGTCTTCTTGTCAGCCTTTCGGTCTCCTTGCACGTGGGTTTCCTTGAGTCTTGGTCTAGATAGAATGTTTTTGTGCTAGGGTTATTGACGCGTCTATCATCTGGGCACAACATGATTCCTGATGAGGGGATCATGGCATGCCCTATTAGATAGCGGTGAATGATAACTAGGAAGGAGGCGGGGCCATCCGTGTGAGTGACGTCGAGCGTTTTAGGTTTTCTTTTGGTGCATGGGTTGAGTGCATTCATGCATTTGGTTTGCACACCTTGATGTTCTAGTCTTGTTCATCAAGGCCGAATGTGTCAGGAGGGGGATGTTTTCCCTTAGCGTGTACGCGTGGTTGTGTTGGCGTCGGGCGGGTAGTCATTGTCTCCTTGTTGTTCTACGCATGTTCTGCCCAGTTTCCCTTGTACAAGTATGTGGAGTCATAGTAGTCGGTTTCTTGGACTGCGTGCTTGCATTCGTTGTTAGTGGTGTGGTCAAACTGTTGTCATCGTCACCCTCTTCCCTAAAAAAAAAATGCATTTCTTCTTCACTTGTAGTCGTAACGATGGGGTCGTTACATCCATCAATAGATGTAACATATATTTTATGATATTAAACCGGTTAACCTACTTTTGAGAGCCTTACAAACAAAATATTATGTGTCAATATCTCGTTTGAGAAAACCCAACCCATTTGTCACATGATTATCTAGGATAACTTTAAAATTTAACATGTCCCATCGATTAAGCTTGGTAGAGTCACCACTAAAGGTAGCTCTATGTATCTTTTTCCATAAGAAACGAAGACCTATGAGCCATGTAGTATTCCACATTTTTCTCTACCATGCTACAACATTATCCAATTGTTTGCAAGAATGACACCTCTCCACCTAAATAGTCCCACAAAAATAAATAAGTATTTTGTTGTAATCCAATAATAGAAACCCATGAGTATTGTAAAACTGAAAAAAAAAAATGCTTCATATTCTCCTCTTTGTGGGAAACCACACGTAAGGGACAAGAAAATTGTTGCACTGAGAGAAGATAGGTGCACTCTACAACATAGTATGGATGATGTGTGTCGCATGCGTTATACATGTGTAAAGATTATAAACTAAAATGAAACAAATTTAGGTTAGTGATGTAAAAAAGAAAATAAAAGTAATCCAACCATAATGTGTGTGTGTGTACATGTGTGTAGAATAATAAAATAAACTATCCTTGAATTTTGTAATTACTCAAAGCTTTGAGCCGTATTTTCTTGTTGATCGATTCTTAATAGATCGAGGGTTCAAATGGACCTACATGTAGCCTCACTCTGTAGAAGTGGTTAGCGATAGAATCAAATCTTATGAAATGCACTAAGCTATCTCCTAAGAGAGAATATATTTTATAGCAACACATATTTATCCAAAAACAATGCCGATGTTATCTAAGTGGCATGCGATCTCATATTTCAATACAAGCATGGAAGGAAAACTAACGTCAAAAGATAACACCTTGAATAGTCACATCATACAAGATTAGTATGGTAACATATGGCACACTCATATTGGACACACATGAACGATGTATTTGGAGATGAATCAAATTACCAAATTGGCCCTCTTCCTAATTGTGACATTGCAATCTCTACCATGTGGAGCTTGTTCTTGAATGAAGGCGTTCTGGAGACTCTACAAATACAATCCTAGGGAATCCATTATCACATGGACACTATCTATATAATTATGACCACCTGTTTTCATTCTATTATTGAATTCTCAAGATTTTCTCTTGTGGCCAAACTACAATTACTTGCACTACAAGCGTAGAAACTATGTCTAGAAGGAAATCTTGGCATCCTACAATTTTTTCTAGCCCTAATTTTACGTCATCGATGGATGCACTAAACGAAGAGTACACATAATTGAAGCAATATTCTAAGCTTTTACGATTTCTCTTTAAGTCCTCATAACTTGTGCTTAGTGATATATTTCTAATTTCCAAATGTTGGATAAGTTGCATGACTTCTTCTCATAGTCACTGCATATGGAATATCAAATTTCCATATATCAGTGTTCGATCTTACTTTTCACTCCTTGGAGTGGTTGTAGTTGCTTTGGAATTAATCTTGTTGATTGGTATTATAACATTCTCTTAATTATATGAAAAAAAACACAAAGAACTGGTAATGTGGCTAGTGGATATGTTTAGCTTCTCTTTTTTCCTACACTTAAAAAGATAACCTAAGTGGATATGATTTGCTTCTCTTTTTCCCACACTTAAAAAGATAACCTAAAGAAGTGATAGGAAGAATATATAATGGAGGACGGAATGGTGAGGAGGTATCTTTGCGCTTGGGGCAATGACGTAGCTAGTGAGTTAAAACCGAGGCGCATCAATTTCTGGTTGAAAACTATTTCCAACCCCCCTCGTTGGCCTGGGCTACGCTTTGGCCTTCTTGAATTTTTGGAGGGTCCGCCCTTGGCTCGGGCCCGAACAAATATAAAATCTAAATTGCAAATTTTGTTTTCTATTGGATCACAGCTAGATTTGAAAAACCATTTGCTAAAAGCTTCAACTGCCAGCCTCCACTATAAGTGGAGAAGGAAGAGTTGGTGTTTTCCTTGTAGTGCACTTTGGAAGTAGTTAGGTAGTGTTAACTTCTATTACACCCTTTTTGAGTAGTCCTAATGATTGATAATATGTGTTTCCTCCTTAGGTAATGGGTTTGAATTCAAAGAGGATAGGGTATAAAACCTCTAGAATGTGAGTTCAAGTGTAGTTCAATGGAGATGTTATCGTCTTCCATGCAATCCATTTTCACTACTGGAGAGAGTTATAGAAGCAATGTGGAGCAGTTTTCTTCTCACCCTGTTCCTCTCTTCCTCTCCAAATCCATCGACATTCTCTTTTCCCATTTATTCTTTGCAACTTTGAAGGGTGGGGCATTGAGTGCTCACAACATTCCTCCCACAAACATGGAATATTGTTACTATTGATACACTTTAGGATGGGAGAGATAATTAGTGAACTTCATATATTAATGCCACTATTGATGCACTTTAGGATGGGAGAGATAATTAGTGAACTTCATAGATGAATGTGACAGTGCGTTAGAGAAATTGTAGAGGTTCAAGGAAACATCACAAAGGATTATATGGAAGTTGAGAGGTAGAGGACCCGATTTGAAGTGAAGGTCAAAGAAGCCAATCCAACTCATGATAAATTCACTATGTAATTATGCTAACACATTATGGAGCCGAGTTATTGAGAGTTGGAATACAAGTGATCTAGGTCTATCCTTTAGATGTAATGCTTGGATTTGGAGGCATGTGTCCCTGTGAATCAAGATCTTCTATCCCTTTGGACTATTCTTATAAGAGTTCAAAGAGTGTAAACGAATATCAATCCACAACTATTGTATAAAAATAACATGTAACCTTTACAATCTGCCTCGCTAGAGCCTATTTATTGTCTTTGCAAAATGTTAATTATTGTTTTAAAAATAAACTTAAAAGTCGAAGTTTTAATTGTTTAGTTAAAGTTGAGATAAAAGAAGATTTAAGAAGTCCTTTTATTTAATTTCATAAACATTATTTGAAGGCATTATTATGCCATATATATGATATATATTTTGATAAAAACAGAACTATACCACTTTGCATAGCCAAGTTCTCATTAGTGCATAGTCAAACTTAGTATACGTTGATTTATTATCAATAACCAACTTCTCATTCATGCATAGTCAAACTTAGTATACGTTTGTTAGGCATTATTATGCCATATATATGATATATATTTTGATATAAACAGAACTATACCACTTTGCATAGCCAACTTCTCATTAGTGCATAGTCAAACTTAGTATACGTTGATTTATTATCAAAACCAACTTCTCATTCATGCATAGTCAAACTTAGTATACGTTTGTTTTTTATCAATGACAAAATTGATAATCACCATTCAACAATAAAATAATTATTATTGGTTTGTTAATATTATTTATTTTTTACATTTTTTTATATTTTTTTGTAAATTTGTTAGCACTAATTATGATGTATAATTTGACAAGGATATCAAGTGAGACATGTAATAAAGGAAATTAAAGTGAACAGGAAATTCAAAGCACTCAATCACTCAAACTAGTCAAGACTAACTTTTAATATATGAAACTATTACTCATATTAAGATTGAGAATAGAAAAAATTATAATCAACTTAGCCTAAGTTTTAAATTTAACTACCAATAATGATGTACAACTCTAAGCCTAAGAATAAAAACATGTTTCCTTATTAAAAATTACATGCTACATTAAAATTAGGCTATCTCATCCATATACATCCCTTTAGTGGAACCTGCGCTCTATTCTACAATTGTTTCTTCCAAAATCATGTTTTTAAAAATTGGAAAATTTTCTTGATTGTTTTCAGATTATGTGTTTACAAACTCGAAATATTGAGCTTGCTAACATGGATTCAAATATCATGAATGTCAAGGACTATCTCAATTATTATAACCTGCATTCATCTCATGTTGTTACTTTCTTACTATGTTTGTATATGTCTTAGGGATGGTAGTTTTTTTTTCCATATTTAGGCATGCTAGAGATAGAATTCAAATTCTTGGGAAAAAATATCTACCAATTTGTAAAATATATGTACAATAAATATATAAAGGAATGAACCCATGAATGAAGCATAGGTAGATATGACATGAAATCCTATGAATAATAAAAGATAGTGTGGTTTCATTTATCATTCTAAAGACTTTCCTACAATGGCCTTTCAACACATGTCAAGTGATATGTTTGGAGAGTTGTTGAAATTTGATTTCAAAGAGCCGAAGAAGCCATTACTTCCCATAACAATCAGGAACAAAGATTTCGATGCACGCATTGCATCATTTTTGGTGTGAAGCTGCACGATGATGTTCCCATGCTTTATTGAAAAATATTCAATTTGCTTCTTCAATAAATCGTTTTGAACTTTAAATATCAGTTTTAAATGACAGTGAAAAATGTTGAGAAAGAAACAAAGCAACCTAACTATGAGCATTTATACTTCTTAAGATCACCAACACAACTGGTTGAATTCAAATTGAGATCAATAGATTAAACCTCTACCAAACAATAAGGAAATTATCTAACTCTAGATTCCGAGGTAATTATTTTCTCCCAAAATCAACCTCCATTTGCTCGAAAATGAAGGAAAATGAAATTATTTTCTCCTTTTTTCGGGGGCGGGGAGGGATGGGTGAAAATGTTATTTGAACATGGATGCAATATTTGAACATAATTAATCACCTCAACTGGTTTGTTTCAAATAAATCAAGACCCTCAAGCCATTTTTCTGTTTGAAGGAAAAAAATGTTAGCACTCAATTTTAAGCTCTTATTCAAATACACAAAATCTCATTTTTTGTTCATAGAAGTTACGTTACTTTCTGAGATTTGTTTTATTTCTATGCTCCTTCTAGGATGTTTTCATGACGTAATCACTTGGCTTGTGAACCCAAGGGATAATTCATTAAACTATAATGATTAGAGGCAAGTATTTCAATTGTGAAGGATAATTTTTGACATGTTGAGGTTTATGCTATATGCGGAGGAGTGTTTTGCTTGTTATTGTAGTATATTTTCTGGAATAGGGAGTTTCCATGACCCATAGATACAGTATGGGCCACGTGACCGCATAAACTAAGGGAAATAAAGTTGCGTGAGATGACCTGGCTAATAACTCGCTCGTATGGAAAGTAACATATATAAAGACATAGCCAAGGGTAGCTGGAGAGCCAGGACCTCTATTAGTAAATCTAGTACCAACACCAGCAATAGTAGATCTCATAGATACATAGCTCAAAAAAACAACATCATGCATTCTTATGAATACAATTTAGTTCATCAATTAGAAATCATACTTCTTCTAGTGTGTTTCTTGTACAAGATGTGATAACCACATTCTCTTCAATAAATTACATCAGACAATATTTAGTGAATTCTTAGGTCCAAGGTTTGTGATATCATACAAGTGTACGACAAAACCTTGTTTAGAAACAACAAAACATAATTAATTAAATCACTTATGCTAACATAAAAAAGAATAATCCATATAACATTTTCAACAATATAGGTAAAGATAATTCCATCAATAGATGTAACATATATTTTATGATATTAAACCATTTAACCTACTTTTGAGAGCCTTACGAACAAAATCTTATGTGTCAATATCTCCTTTGAGAAAACCCAACCCATTTGTCACATGATCATCTAGGATAACTATAAAATTTAAGATGTCCCGTCGATTAAGCTTGGTAGAGTCACCACTAAAGGTAACTCTATGTATCTTTTTCCATAAGAAATGAAGACCTATGAGCCATGTAGTATTCCACATTTTTCTCTACCATGCTACAACATTATCCAATTGTTTGCAAGAATGACACCTCTCCACCTAAATATTCCCACAAAAAGAAATAAGTATTTTGTTGTAATCCAATAATAGAAACCCATGACTATTGTAAAACTAAAAAAAATGCTTCATATTCTCCTCTTTGTGGGAAACCACACGTAAGGGACATTAGAATTGTTGCACTAAGAGAAGATCGATGCACTCTACAACATAGTATGGATGATATGTGTCACATGCATTATACATGTGTAAAGATTATAAACTAAAATGAAACAAATTTAGGTTAGTGATGTAAAAAAGAAAATAAAAAATAATCCAACCTATCCTTAGTCACCATAATGTGTGTGTGTACATGTGTGTATAATAATAAAATAAACTATCCTTAAATCTTGTAATTACTCAAAGCTTTGGGCCATATTTTATTGTTGATCGATTCTTAATAGATCGAGGGTTCAAATGGACCTACATGTAGGCTCACCCTATAAAAGTGGTTAGCCAGAGAATCAAATCTCATGAAATGCTCTAAGCTCTCTCTTAAGAGAGAATATATGTTATAGCGACACATATTTATCCAAAAACAATGCCCATGTTATCTAAGTGGCATGCGATCTCATATTTCAATACAAGCATGGAAGGAAAACTAACCTCAAAAGATAACACCTTGAATAGTCACATCATACAAGATTAGTATGGTAACATATGGCACACTCATATTGGCCACACGTTGGCCACACATATGGCACACTCATATGGGAACGATGTATTTGGAGATGAATTAAATTACCAAGTTGGCCCTCTTCCTAATTGTGACATTGCAATCTCTACGATGTGGAGCTTGTTCTTGAATGAAGGCATTGAGGAGACTCTACAAATACAATCCTAGGGCATCCATTAGCACATGGACACTATTTATATAATTATGACCACTTATTTTCGTTCTATTATTGAATTCTTAAGATTTTCTCTTGTGGCCAAACTGCAATTACTTGCACTACAAGCGTAGAAACTATGTCTAGAAGGAAATCTTGGCGTCTTACATTTTTTTTTAGCCTCATTTTTACGTCATCGAGGGATGCGCTAAGCGAAGAGTACACATAATTGAATCAATATTCTAAGCTTTTGTGATTTCTCTTTAAGTCCTCATAACTTGTGCTTAGTGATATATTTCTAATTTCCGAATGTTGGATAAGCCGCATGACTTCTTCTCATAGTCACTGCATATGGAATATCAAATTTCCACATATCAGTGTTCGATATTACTTGCACTCCTTGGAGTGGTTGTAGTTGCTTTGGAATTAATCTTATTGATTGGTATTATAACATTCTCTTAATTATATGAAAAAAAACACGAAGAATTGGTAGTGTGCCTAGCTTCTCTTTTTCCCACATTTGATAGGAAGAATATATAATGGAGGACGGAATGGTGAGGAGGTATCTTTGCGCTTGGGGCAATGACGCAGCTAGTGAGGTAAAACCGAGGCGCGTCAATTGCTGGTTGAAAACTATTTCCAACCCCCTTCGTTGGCCTGGGCTACGCTTTGGCCTTCGAGAATTTTTGGAGGGTCCGCCTTTGTCTCGGGCCCGAACAAATATAAAATCTAAATTGCAAATCTTGTTTTCTATTGGATCACAGCTAGATTTTAAAACCACTGTCACTCAATCAAAGTCTTCACGCACACGTGGTTTGAAAAATGCAGAAATAACAGTTCGGAATTACTTGAACCCATCGATTTTGCGAACAACAGCTAAAATCGCTCACCTTGCATGGCAGTCTCTCCTCTCCTCTCTTTAAAGCATCAATCTCTTGAACCCAACGATTCGGTTCTTCATTCAAACTAAACAATTTCTAATGAAGCATAATCACTCATATGGGATGGCATCGTACCTTCTTACTCAGAAATTTATGTCTATGTTTCTTGTCAACATCGATGTGATTCGTAAGTTAGCACACCAGCTTGTGATAAGTGTGTAGATATGGGGCATATGAGTATTAGTTTTTTAATGAATTTTTAAAATTGATATTTAAATCTAATTCAATGAAGCATGTAGCACGATGCAGTAGTGCATCTAGAGGTAAACTACACATTCAAGATATAGTTTGGTTTTAATTATTTTAATTGATATTTTATTATAAATTTGCATGACCTAACGTCGAATCAGTGTGATTGTCAAGTGTGATGAATATGGTTTAAACACATCAAGTAAAAAGCATTTTCTAAAAGCTTCAACTACCAGCCTCCACTATAAGTGGAGAAGGAAGAGTTGGTGTTTTCCTTGTAGTGCACTTTGGAAGTAGTAAGGTAGTGTTAACTTCTATAACATCCTCTTTGAGTAGGCCCAATGATTGATAATATGTGCTTCCTCCTTAGGTAATGTGTTTGAATTCAAACAGGATAGGGTATAAAACCTCTAGAATGTGAGTTCAAGTGTAGTTCAATGGAGATGTTATCGTCTTCCATGCAATCCATTTGCATTATTGGAGAGAGTTATAGAAGCAATGTGGAGCAGTTTTCTTGTCACCCTGTTCCTCTCTTTCTCTCCAAATCCATCGACAGTCTCTTTTCCCATTTATTCTTTGCAACTTTGGAGGGTGGGGCATTAAGTGCTCACAACATTCCTCCCACCAACATGGAATACTGCGACTATTAATGGACTTTACGATGGGAGAGATAATTAGTGAACTTCATAGATGAATGTGACAGTGCCTGAGAGAAATTGTAGAGGTTCAAGGAAACATCACAAAGGCTTATATGGAAGTTGAGAGGTAGAGGACCCACTTTGAAGAGAAGATCAAAGAAGCCAATCCAACTCATGATAAATTCACTATGGTATCATGCAAACACATTATGGAGCCGAGTTATTGAGAGTTGGAATTCAAGTGATCTAGGTCTATCCTTTAGATGGAATACTTGGATTTGGAGACATGTGTCCCTGTGAATCAAGATCTTCTATCCCTTTGGACTATTCTTATAAGCGTTCCAAGAGTGTAAATGAATATCAATACACAGCTATTGTATAAAAATAACATGTTACCTTTGCAATCTGCCTCCCTAGAGCCTATTTATTGTCTTTACAAAATGTTAATTATTGTTTTAAAAATAAACTTAAAAGCTGAACTTTTAATTGTTTAGCTAAAGTTGAGATAAAAGAAGATTTAAGAAATACTTTTATTTAATTTCATAAACACGATTTGAATACATTATTATGCCATATATATGATATATATTTTGATAAAAACCGAACTATACCACTTTGCATAACCATCTTCTAATATATGAAAATATTACTCATATTAAGCTTGAGAATAGAAAATTTTATAATCAACTTAGTCTAAGTTTTAAATTTAACTACCAATAATGCGATACAACTATAAGCCTAAGAATAAAAACATTTTTCCTTCTTAAAAATTACATGCTACATTAAAATTAGTCTATCTCATCCATATACATCCTTTCAGTGGAACCTGCTCTCCATTCTACATTTTTTTCTTCCAAAATCATGTTTTTAAAAATTGGAAAATTTTCTTGATTGTGTTTGATTGTTTTCAGATTATGTGTTTACAAACTTGAAATATTGAGCTTGCTAAAATGGATTCAAATATCATGAACGTCAAGGACTATCTCGATTATTATAACCTGCATTCATCTCATTTTGGTACCTTTTTACTATGTTTGTATCTATCTTAGGGATGGTAGTTTTTTTTCCATACTTTAGGCATGTGAGAGATAGAATTCAAATTCTTGGGAAAAAAGATCTCCCAAACTGTAAAATATATGTACAATAAATATATAAAGGAATGAACCCATGAATGAATCATAGGTAGATATGACATGAAATCCTATGAATAATAAAAGATAGTGTGGTTTCATTTATCATGCTAAAGACTTTCCTACAATGGCCTTTCAACACATGTCGAGTGTTATGTTTCGAGAGTTGTTGAAATTTGATTTCAAAGATCTGAAGAAGCCATTGCTTCCCATAACAATCAGGAACAAATATTTCGGTGCATGCATTGCATCAATTTTGGTGCAAAGTTGCACCATGATGTTCCCATACTTTATTGTAAAATATTCAATTTGCTTCTTCAATAAATGGTTTTGAACCTTAAATTTCAGTTTTAAATGACAGTGAAAAATGTTGAGAAAGAAACAAAGCAACCTAACTATGAGCATTTATACTTCTTGAGATCGCCAACACAACTGATTGAATTCAAATTGAGATCAATAGATTAAACCTCTACAAAAAAATAAGGAAAATTTCGAACTCTAGATTCTGAGGTAATTATTTTCTCCCAAAATCGACCTCCATTTGCTCGAAAATGAAGGAAAATAAAATTATTTTCTCCTTTTTTGGGGGGCAGGGAGGGGGGGATGGGTGAAAATGTTATTTGAACATGAATGCAATATTTGAACATAATTAATCCTCAACTGGTTTGTTTGAAATAAATCAAGCCCCTCAAACCAATTTTTTGTTTGAAGGAAAAAAATGTTAGCACTCATTTTTAAGCTCTTATTCAAATACACAAAATCTCAATTTTTGTTCATAGCAGTTACGCTACTTTCTGAGATTTGTTTTATTTCGATGCTCCTTCTAGGATGTTTTCATGACGTAATCACTTATCTTGTGAAATCAAGGGATAATTCATTAAACTATAATAATTAGAGGCAAGTATTTCAATTGTGAAGGACAATGTTTGACATGCTGAGGCTTATTCTATATGCGAAGGAGTGTTTTGCTTGTTATTGTAGTACATTTTTTGGAATAGGGAGTTTCCATGACCCATAGATATAGTATGGGCCATGTGACCTTATAAACTGAGGGAAAGAAAGTTGCATGAGCTGCCCTGGATGATAACTCTCTCATATGGAAAGTAGCATATATAAAGACATAGCCAAGGGTAGCTGGAGAGCCAGGACCTCTATCGGTAAATCCAGTACCAACACCAGCAATAGTAGATCTCATAGACACATAGCTAAAAAAAAAACATCGTGCATTCCTATGAATACAATTTAGTTCATCAATTAGAAATCATACTTCTTTTAGTGTGTTTCTTGTACAAGATGTGATAACCACATTCTCTACAATATATTACATCAGACAATATTTAGTGAATTCTTAGGTCCAAGGTTTGTGATATCATACAAGTGTACGATGAAACCTGGTTTAGAAACAACAAAACACAATTAATTAAATCACTTATGCTAACATAAAAAAGAATAATCCATATAACATGTTCAACAATAAAAGTAAAGATACTTCCATTGTAACATCCTGCTCTTGCGCACTGAGCAAACTTATTCTGTGAGGACATTTGCTCGTAAGTGATCCAGATTATTATGCTATTAAAACATTGATTTTTATTATGAGGAGTTATGTGTTGATGACATGTTGTTTTCTCCATTGACATAGACAAGTGATATTGATTCGGTTTTACTGAGTGTGCAGGATTTTGGACCTCGAGGATGTAAAGGAATTGATGGAACCCCTTGGACTCCGGATCGAGTCGGGGAGTGAACCATTGGGGTTTGATTGTTTTATATGTGATATTAGTGCATCTGATTAGATGATATGATTATGGATATGTTGTTGACCTAATTTGTTGATGATGCAGGCTGACGATAGCTTTCCGACCAGACTCACATGTGGAGTAGAGGGGCCACGCTCAAGTACCAGAGATGTTGAGGGAGAGGTGCAGACAACAACCCTACCACAGACTACTAGCACTCCCATCGTGGCTCGAACTATAGGTTAACGACTACCTAGTTCGAGAGAACCCACGATGCCGTGAGGGCAGACTGTGACAGTCACTCACAATGATTCTAAGGGGCATGCAATAAGGTAGGGGCCTTATTCCTTAGATTCCCTTAGTATCTCACAAGTTCACCTAGTGAAGTATTGACTCCATGGGATTTTTATGTCTACCAAGTCAATCAAGAGGTGAGTGGCACCCTTGGAGCACGTGGTGTGTCTTGAAGGGCACGTCACGCAAGAAAAATGGAAAGAGGCGAGTGGCACCCTTGGATCACGTGGTGCATCCTAAAGGGCATGTCGTGCAAGAAAAATGGAAAGAGGCGAGTGGCACCCTTGGAGCATGTAGTGCGTCCTAAAGGGCACGTTGTGCAAGGGAAACAGATGAGGCAAGTGGCACCCTTGGAGCACCTAGTGCATCCTGAAGGGCACGTCGTGTTGTTAATGATAAATGAATGAACCTAGATGGCCTTAGGATGAATAATGTGATAAAAAAATTTAAACAATTTCCCTAATAAAATGTCGCCCAACACGAACATAAAAGTCTAGGTCTAAATTATACTCGTAGCATAATTTTTCTATCCATTATATATATAATTATAAAAATAAAAATAAAATAAATAATGATGATAATCCTCATTAATCTTGTAACAATAAGGAAGTAAGAAATTTAATTGATTCATAAAAAAAAAAGAGGGGAAATAATTGTTTTATTATATTATGATAATTTAAAATTTATTAATTAAAAGGGGAAAAGGGAAAAAGTTAATTTCTACACTTGCCAAATTGATTTCTAAATGAAAAGGGGAAAGAGGAAATTCTAAAATAATTAAGAATCTAGGAAAAGAGGGAAACATAAAAAGAAAAGGGAAACACAAGGGAAAAAAAAAGAGTCAAACTTAGTAAGGTATCTACCATTTAAGAGCTTTCTAATTTTAAACTGAACTAACAAATTAATAATGGGGACACCTAGGAGTGATTCTAGGAGTGACGCTAGGTGGGTGAGAGAAATAAGGGTAATTAATTAATTAAAGAAATTAATTTATGGAGGAAAGAAGGGGATGGGTTACACATGTACGAGGAGGAATGTTTATGAATTAATTTGTTAATGTTTAAATAAAATGGGATTTGGGAAAGTAAGGGACTTCGAAACTCTATATATTGAAGGGAGGAGAAGGACAAAGGATCTCTTCTGTTTGCGTAACGTTACGCTGCAGAAATCTATATTTGACTCACATAGCTTATGGGAGTTGGGATACCCAGCTCGGCCTTGCGAGGCGAGCTAGGAGCTAGTTGATTCTCTGGATAGTGTGTGTGGCCCCTTTGCAGATCGAGGTCTAAGGGGGAAGAAGAGTAACCCTAGCGTTGGCTGGGAGGTACCGGTGAAGTCTCATCGGTCAACAAGCTGGAGTTGCACGGAGCGCATGGGACATCAACTCATAGCGGGCAATTGGGCAACAATACGCTTCCTTTATTTATGCATGGTAGATGGTTAGTATGATTTATGCTTTCAGATATGCATATTTATTTTGGGAAGGAAAATGATTGTCTTAATATTCTAGTTGATGACTGAATTTTTTCCAAAGCCTTTAGCTCGATGATTGATTGACTCCCATGGCCTTTGATTCCCAACATGAATAGACCACCCTTTGGTGTATTGATTTTTGATGATTGTGGTTGTTTTTTCCTTTCGTCACTAGCTCATCAATCCTCGCCTGAGAAGTCGTACAAGAGACTTATCTACGGTCATCGCTTCATTGTTAATAGGCCTATGGATCTCAACGCCCTGCTTTTCTATGTGTGGATTATGAGTGAAGGATGTTCCTGTCATTTGTCTACCACTTTTGATTGTTCTTGGTTGATTGATGGTCATCGTGCCTTGTTGCGATCGATTACCTTGGTGATTGTTTACCCTACCACAGTGAACCGCTTATTATCCTCTACATTGGATCACTGCGTTTGATGCATTTCTAGCGAAGTAACCTTGTGTTTTATTACTCTTCTTGGAAATGATTTAAGACTGCGTTTAATGCATTTCCTGGTGAATTTATTGTGTGGTTTTTGTTTTATACATTGGTCTGCGATTTTCCTCTGTGATTTTTACCTTGGATGATGAAGTTACCCCGCCCATGGCCACATTGGATTGTGTTTTAATCCTTCTACTCTGCGATCGGAATTGTGACTTTTGTCTACGTTATCATGCTTCTGTCTTGCATTTTTCTTTCTGCTTATTGACTTAAAATCTGTGGAAAATTTCCCTCTACATTTGATAGAAATTACGACGATTGCTCTGAGATTTTCATGCTTCAAGATTTGTTTTGTTTGCAATTTACTTTAACTCAACGACGACTTACTCAGGGCCCTTCTCATGAATAAAAATCAGCATTGATGCTTGGAACACGATTTGATACTGTGATAAACGCTATGATTTCCTTAAATGGTGTTATGGTATTTTAAGGACCGAAATGTACGCAAAGTTTTATGCCCAACGAGATAGTTGTTGTGGCCTTTTATTTCATGCATGGGGTTATAGCTTTGTATGGGATTAATAGCAATATTTAATGCACGCACATAGTTATCATGCTCTTGATATTCTGAGCAGCGAGGTATTTTTCCCCTGTAGATGTTGTACTTAGATTCTGGATCACGTTAGATGCCTTCCATTTCATCTTCTAACGCCGTTCTTGTGTAGCAAATTGTTATTTTTTTAATTGATTACACAAAATATTGTTTTATTCATCTTATTTTCATTTCCTTACAGAAAGGGAAAAATACCCAACATTATATCTCAACTAGTGTCCCCTCTACCCATCGATTCTCTTGCATTGTGATAGGCGGTGGACTGTGTAAATTCTAAGCCAACGATTTACATTTTTGATGGTGTGTTTGTGTGTGTGGCGGCGACTTTCATGGTTGTGTGTTATGGCCAGTCCCGAATTTTACTATCATCGTATCGTAAGAAAGTATTCCATGATTTTTGTGATTTTGTGCTTGTCGTATAATGCTCACCGAATCACCACAATAGAGAATTCAAGATGGTAGATCCCCAGTAATCATAATGATGGAAATTTATTGATTGCAATATTCTCCATGTTTTGTTAAATTAAAGAAATTTTAATGGTAGCCATGTAATAAATCCAAAAACCATGATGAGTGTGCAGTAATGATTATCCCGTTGAGATTATTGCAGTTGGATTTTAGTGTTAAAAATTTGCATTGTTAATCAATATCAGTAATAACTTTAAGAGTTACTTGACACATCATTAAGGTAGGTATTTTTTTATAATTTATTTGACTCATGTTTTAAGCACGATTGAGTTTACCACAAGTTTAATATACAAAAAATGGATGTTTAACACCCTGTTTCCCCCAGTATGTAAAAATAACTATATTGGCCAAGAACTGTGGAAAACTCAAGAATGTGAATGTGTGATGTGAATGGACCTTGTGAAAAAGGTCAATGAATGTAAATAATATTATGAATATATATTGCAGGACTACTGAGAGGGGGATGTGCTGAAAAAGAGACCATGATGGCTGAAGAAAGGTGGTGGAAGGCACCTGGAATGGTGACATTAACGTCCACCGAAACCAATACCATATTTGGTCTTCACTAGCCCGGAGAACCAAGAGTAGCTCGTTGGTCCCAAATTGAATGACTCGATAGGTTGGTAGGTGAAGGGGGATCCTCATGAATTAATGAGGGATGGGGGGGGGGGCAGGGGGAACTGCCCATCCATAGAAGCCTCGGGCCTGATCACGGGGAGGAAGATCATGCCACATGCAACCTTGCCAGAGAAAAAGGCAAGGAAAGAGGTGTGGAGGGACACAGACACAAGGGGAATTAGAAGAGAAAATTGGAAGAACTCTAAAAACAAATACAGAGTGAGTGATAACAGAGAAGAAGGAGGGTAACCTTCATTCTCGATCGCTGAAGAACAGAGACAGAGAGTCTCAAGCATCGTGGTCTCAGCTCGGGGGTGACTAGTGGTAAATCCATTCGAAATCACTGAGCCTACGGTTGGGTGGAAATGAGCACCCCTCTCAGCAGTTGCTTCAAACCTGGTTTTTTTCTGATCAGTGTTTTATATCTTGTATCTTGAATTAAATATTCTGACATGTATGCTCATGGTTTGTGCAATTTTGAATGGTTTTGGTATAAGATTGTCTGTGTGTTGTTTTGATCAGAAATGGTGGTTGCATGCTTATATTGGAAAGACCACCTTTGTCTTATGTTTATATATATACTTATATAATATGAATGGATTCAGGTTTTCAAGTCTGTTCTCAGGAAATTATTTCCCTTATCTGTCTCCAGTAATACCCTGGATAGATCTCCCCAAAACGACACCCTTTTGGAAAGTTTACCCAAAAATCTGCTGGAGGAATTTTAGTGTCAGTCTTAAAACTCTGCACGAGAAAGATTGTCCCTTTCTGACTTCGATATTTCGACATTTCAGTACCCAGAATACATCAGTGGCGAGTTCCCTTGTACTCACAAGCCCCAAAACCCTGATGCACGAAATCCCGAAGTGATAATCGTATGGAGAATCTACGAGCTTCCAAAATTTCGGTACCCATAATACCCAAGGGCGTATTCCCTCGTACTCGCAAGTCCCAAAACCCCAACTTGTGAAATCCCAAAATGATAACATGTGGAGAAGTCTTCATATTTCGGCATTTCGGCACTCGGAATACCCAAGGGTGAGTTCCCTTGTACTCGCAAGTCCCGAAACCCCGACTTGCGAAATCCTAAAAGGATAATGCATGGATATGTTATGATACTTCAGCATTTCGGTACCTAGAATACCCAAGGGCGTATTCCCTTGCACTCGCAAGTCTCGAAACCTTGACTTGTGAAATCCTGAAATGCTAGCGTGTGGGTAAGTTATGAGTTTTCGATGTTTCGATACTCGGGGTACCTAAGTGCGAGTTCTCCTGTACTCGCAAGTCCTGAAACCCCAATTCATGAAAACCTGAAATGACAGCGTGTGGATGAGATAGGACATTTTGATGTTTCGGCACCTAGAATACCCAAGGGAGTATTCCCTTGTACTCTCAAGCCCCGAAACCCCAACTTGCGAAATCCTGAAATGATAATAGTATGGAGAAGTTATAATATCTCGTAGTTTCATCTCCCCGAAGATCTAGATGCAAGACCTCCTGTCTGCGCACGTCGTGAATCTTCGATCAGTGAAACCCCAAATTTTTGTCGAGTGTATGATGAGCGGATGTATCAGCTTTTCGACACTCAGGTAGTCGAAGAGTGTGAATCTTCTCTCTCTTGTATCACAAAGTCCTGACTTGCAAAATCCCGATATGGCATAGTGTGACTGAGGTCGGCATTTCGGCATTTCGGTACCTAGAAGAAACAAGGGTAAGTTTCCCTTGTATGTGCCAGCCCCAAAATCTCGATTAGTAAAACCCCGACTCAGACTAGGATGAATTATTTTTGATGACCGGGAGCTTTCGGCTCCCGGGAAACCTAGGAGCGAGACTTCTTGTCCTCGCACAATGCAAAATCCCGATAGGTGAAATGTCGAAATGGCTAAGTATGTATAGCCTTGGGTGTTTCGGCGTTTTGGTACCTGAGATCCCCAAAGGATAGTTTTTGTTACTTGTATCTACTTTATGTGAAATCCTGATGGGGAAAGTTCTGATGTGGCATAGCACGCGAAAATCTTGATGCTTCGAAGTTTAGAGTTTGGTATTTCGAAGTTTCGGCTCCCGGAGGATCTAGGTATGAGACCTCCTGTCCTCGCATATCCCAAAATCCTGATATGAAAAACCCCGAGATGGCCTAGTGCACAAAGATATCATACTTCGGTGTTTTGACTTCCGGTGTAC
>JZKD02S2001792.1:230019-242979 GCA_000966675.3 Picea glauca | reverse complement strand
AACCCTTAACATATTACCCCTGGGATCGTATGATCTATTGATTGGTATGGACTGGCTAGCCACCCATAAAGCCAGATTGGACTGTTACCATAAAACCTTAGAATGTGTAAGTAAATAAGGGAAAAGTATAACCCTTCAAGGGATCTGAAAACCTGTTTTGGTGAGACAAATATCAGCTCTGCAAATGAGAAAGTATTGTTGAAAATGATGTCCCGTATATGCAATACAGGTGTTGAAAACAATTGAAGGTGACAAATCAAACCTCAAAGACCACCCTACCCTGAGAGAATACAAAGATGTATTTTTGGAAGCGATACCGTGTCTACCTCTGAGAAGGGACATTGACTTCTCGATAGAACTTGCACTGGGAGAGGTGTCGGTGTCTAGGACACCCTACAGGATGAGCACACCTAAGTTAGTTGAACTCAAATTTCAATTGAGAGAAATGATGGATAAATGCTATATCCAACCCAGTGTGTCTCCATGGGGAGCCCCAATCCTGTTTGTCAAAAAGAAGGACAGTACCCTTAGATTGTGTGTAGATTATAGACAACTCAATAAGGTAACCATAAAGAACAAGTACCCCTTGCCCAGGATCGATGACCTGTTCGATCAATTGGGGGGTGCATCTATTTTCTCGAAGATTGACTTGAGATCGGGATACCATCAGGTCCGAATCAAGGGTGAAGATATCCATAAAACTTCCTTCCAGACAAGGTATGGTCACTATGAGTTTGTGGTAGTGCCATTTGGGTTAACCAATGCTCCTACGACTTTCATGTGCTTGATGAATAATGTACTCAACAAATTCCTAGACAAATTTGTGTTGGTTTTTATTAATGATATATTAATTTATTCCAAGAATAGAGAAGAGCATGAAGAGCATCTTAGGCTTGTGCTGCAAGTGCTAAGAGAGCATCAACGCTATGCCAAATTCAACAAATGTGACTTCTTTCAGAAGAAAATACATTACTTGGGCCATGTTTTATCGGAAGAAAGAGTAGCAGTAGACCCTAACAAG
The DNA here is from genome assembly GCA_000966675.3 of Picea glauca. NCBI lineage: Eukaryota > Viridiplantae > Streptophyta > Pinopsida > Pinales > Pinaceae > Picea > Picea glauca. The sequence goes on along the minus strand of JZKD02S2001792.1, from coordinate 241,958 downwards.
ATCAGGTCTATCATGGAATGCCCTACCCCAAAGGATGTTTTGGATATCGGATCCTTTATGGGATTAGCAGGATACTATAGGAGATTTATAAAAGGATTCTCCAAGATTGGTTGTCCAATCACTACCCTCCAGAAAAGGGGACAAAATTCATGTGGACACATAAATGTGAAGAAAGATTTCAAATCCTGAAACATCTACTGACCCACACACCCATGCTGAAGATCGTTGATCCCAAAGTTGATTTCCTCGTGTGCACAAATGCCTGTAAGGAAGGGCTCAGAGGAGTCCTTATGCAAGGAGGAAATGAGGTTTGCTATGAATCCCAAAAATTGAACAAACATGAAGTCAACTATGTGACTCATGATCTATAACTGGCTTCCATAGTGCATGCCTTAAAAATGTGCAGGAATTACCTCCTAGGAAGGAAATTTATACTTATGACAGATCACTGTGGATTGCGATATTTGTTTGACCAACTAAATATCAATGCCATACAAGCTAGGTGGATGGACCTTCTTAGAGAATTTGATTTCGAAATAAAAAACATTAAAGGAAAAGAAAATAGGGTGGCAGATGCCCTTAGCCGAAGTATGGAGAAAATTCACCTGGCAGGGATGAGCACCTATGAGATGGATGTCAAGGAAAGAGTCAGAAATGCACAAGAGATAGATCCCTTCGTCTAGACCGTGACCTTATGCCTACAGCAAAAACCCGCCAGGCTAAATATGAAGGCTACCAGATGACCGAAGGAGGTATGCTCACTTATAGTAGTAGATTGTACATTCCAGATTGTGAGGACTTAAAGAGGTTCATTATGGATGAAATACATAAAAGACCCTATACTGGTCATCCAAGATACCAGAAGATGATCACGGCCACTAGGAAACAATTCTACTGGCCAGGGTTGAAGAAATACATAGCCGAGTACTTGGCCAAATGCATAGAGTTCCAATAGGTTAAAGCAGAACATCAACACCCAGCAGGATTATTACAACCTTTACCAATCCCAGAGTGGAAATGGGAAACCATCTCCATGGATTTCATCATTGGATTACCAACCTTGACCAAACAAAATGACGTCATTATGGTGGTGGTGGATAAATTGAGCAAGTCTGCTCATTTCATCCCTGTCAAATCAACTTTCAAGGCAATAGATATCGCCTCGGTATTCATGAAGGAGATATTCAGACTGCATGGTATGCCAAAAGAGATCATGTTTGACAGAGACACGAAATTTACTTCCAACTTTTGGAAATCACTGATGGTTGGTTTAGAGACCAAGTTGTTGTTTGGCACCGCCTATCACCCTCAAACCGATGGATAGACAGAAAGAGTGAACCAAATACTAGAAGACATGTTAAGAATACATGTAATGCATCAACCCAAGAAGTGGGAAGACTACTTGCCACTGGTGGAATTCACCTACAACAACAACTACCAAGAATCCCTAAAGATGAGTCTGTTCGAAGTCCTCTATGGTAGGTCGTGCAACACTCCTATCAGTTGAATTAATCCCATAAACATAATTTCTTTTGGACTCAACATGTTGAAATAAATGGAAAAGAAAGTGATTCAGATAAAACAAAACTTGAAGGTCGCTCAGAACTGGCAGAAAATTTATCTCGACCAAAACAAAACTCCAAGAGAGTTCAAGCCGGGAGACCATGTATATCTTAGAGTTAGGCCCAGGAAGAGTTCCCTGAAAATGGGAGCTTGTGCCAAGTTGGCACCTCGATATTGTGGACCCTTTGAGGTTCTATATAGAGTGGGACCTGTAGCCTATAGGCTAGCACTTCCTCCCACCATAAAAGCACATAATATTTTCCATGTTTCATTATTAAAGAAATATGTACATGATGCTAACCATATAATTGACTGGTCTGTGATCGAGGTGGAACCGGAGGGATAATTTCTACCAGAAACCCAATGCATATTGGACAGAAAGGAAACCCTGCTCTGGAACCGAACCATTGCACAGGTCAAGGTGCAGTGGAGACATTTTGGCCTAGATGAGGCTACATGGGAAATGGAGGATGCCATGAAACATGCATATCCGATTTTTTTTACATCTGTACATGCATGTCATATTGATAGATAGAACATTGAGGATTATGTTCCTTTAAGGGGGAGGGAATTGTAACACCCTGTTTCTCCTAGTCTGTAAAAATAACCATACTGGCCAAGAACTGTGGCAAACTCAAGAATGTGAATGTGTGATGTGAATGGACCTTGTGAAAAAGGACGATGAATGTAAATAATATTATGAATATATATTGAAGGACTGGTGAGAGGGGGATGTGATGAAAAAGAGACCACGATGGCTGAAGAAAGGTGGTGGAAGGCACCTGGAATGGTGGTGTTAATTTCCATCGAAACCAATACCATATTTGGTCTTCACTGGATTGGAGAACCAAGAGCGGCTCGCTGGTCCCGAATTGAATGACTCGCTAGGTTGGTAGGTGAAGGGGGATCCTCATGAATTAATGAGGGATGGGGGGGATGAATTGCCCATCCGTAGAAGCCTCGGGCCTGACCACCACAAGGAAGATCATGCCACACACAACCTCGCCAGAGAAAAAAGCAAGGAAAGAGGTGTGGAGGGACACAGACACGAGGAGAATCAGAAGAGAAAATTGGAAGAACTCTGGAAACAAATACAGAGTGAGATATAGTAGAGAAGAAGGAGAGTAACCTTTGTTCTCGATCATTGAAGAATAGAGACAGAGAGTCTCAAGCATCATGGTCTTAGCTTGGGGGTGGCTATTGGTAAATCCATTCAGAATCGCTGAGCCTACAGTTGGGTGGAAACGAGCAACGCTCTCAGTAGTTGCATCAAACCTGGTTTTTTTCTGATAAGTGTTTTATATCTTGTATCTTGAATTAAATATTCTAACATGTACGCTGATGGTTTGTGCAATTTTGAATGGTTTCATTATAAGATTGTCTGTGTGTTGTTTTGATCAGAAATGGTGGCTGCATGCTTATATTGGAAAGACCACCTATGGATTATGTTTATATATATATATATATATATACTTATATAATCTGAACGGATTCAGGTTTCCAAGTCTGTTCTTGGGAAATTATTTCCCTTATCTATCTCCAATAATACCCTGGATAGATCTCCCCACAAAGACACCCTTTTGGAAAGTTTACCCAAAAATATGCTAGAGGATTTTTGGTGTAAGTATTAAAACTTTGCATGAGAGAGATTAACCCTTTCTGACTTTGGTATTTTGGTGTTTCGGTACCCAGAATACCTCAATGGCGAGTTCCCTTGTACTCGCAGGCCCCGAAACCCCGATGCACGAAATCCCGAACTGATAATCATGTGGAGAAGCTACGAGCTTCCGTAATTTCAGTACCCAAAATACCCAAGGGCGTATTCCCTCATACTCGCAAGTCCCGAAACCCTGACTTGTGAAATCCCGAAATGATAACATGCAGAGAAGTCTCGAGATTTCGACATTTCAGTACCCGAAATACCCAAGGGTGAATTCCCTTGTACTTGCAAGTCCCGAAACCCCGATTTGTGAAATACCGAAAGGATAATGTGCAGATATGTTACGATACTTCAGCATTTCGGTACCCAGAATACCCAAGGGCGTATTCCCTTGCACTCACAAGTCTCAAAACCCCGACTTGCGAAATCGTGAAATGCTAGCGTGTGGGTAAGTTATGAGTTTTGGGTGTTTCGGCACCCAGGGTACCTAAGTGCGAGTTATCTTGTACTCACAAGTCCCGAATCTTCGATTCACGAAAAGATGAAATGACAGCGTGTGGATGAGATAGGAAATTTCGGTGTTTTGGCACCCGGAATACCCAAAGGAGTATTCCCTTGTACTCGTAAGTCCCGAAAACCCGACTTACGAAATCCCAAAATGATAATAGTATGGAGAAGATATAAGATATCGGAGTTTCATCTCCTGGAAGATCTAGATGTGAGTCAGCCTGTCTGTGCACGTCGCGAGTCTTCGATCAATGAAACCATGAATTTTGGTCAAGTATATGATGAGCGGGTGTATCGGATATTTGGCACTCGAGTAGTTGAAGAGTGTGAATCTTCGCCCTCTTGTATCGTGAAGTCCCGACTTGGGAAATATCGATATGGCATAGTGTGACTTGGGTCGGCGTTTCGATACCCGAAAGACACAAGGGTAAGTTTCCCTTGTACTCGCCAGCCCTGAAATCCCGATTAGTAAAACCCCGACTCAGACTAGAATGGATAAGTTTTGATGACCCGGAGCTTTTGGCTCCCGGGAAACTTAGGAACGAGACTTCTTGTCCTCGCACAATGCAAAATCCTGATAGGCGAAATGAAAAAATGGCTGAGTATTAATAGCCTTGGGTGTTTTGGCGTTTCGGTACTCGAGATCCCCAAAGGATAGTTTTTTTTACTTGTATCTACTAGATTCGAAATCCCAATGGGGAAAGTTCCGATGTGGCGTAGTACGCGAATATCTTGATGCTTCGAAGTTTAGAGTTTGGTATTTCGGAGTTTCAGCTCCCAGAGGATCTAGGTATGAGACCTCCTATCCTCGCATATCTCGAAATCCCGATATGCGAAACCTCGAGATGGCCTAGCGCACAAAGATCTGATACTTCGGTGTTTTGGCTTCCGAGGTACCGAAGGGCATGAGCCCCTTGACGTTTTATTCTGCGAAAACATGAATTGTGAATTCTTGAAATAGGCCGAGTGATGTATATATATATATGTGTGTGTGTGTGTGTGTGTGCACAGGTTTCAAAGTTTCCGCTCCCGGGAAACCTAGATGCGAGACCTCCTATCGTCGCATATCCCGAAAACCCGGTTTGCGAATTCCCGAAATAGGCTGATCGATATTTATATATATATGTATACAGGTTTCGGAGTTTCATCTCCCGAGAGACCCAGGTGCGAGACCTCCTGTCATCGCACATCCCAAAATTCCTATATGAAATATCCCGAAGGGTAGAGAACCTGGACTTAACCTGGGTTGCTGATAATCTCGCTAGGTGGTTAGGTCCATTTCGGGTTTCGGCCCGTCAAAAGATAAGAGAACTGGGAAATACATGTATCGCAATTTCCCGAATTGTGAAAGCCGAGAACACCTCTCCGGTAAGGCCTGTGATCATAGCCGCCGATCATGTGGGTACGGATAGGGGATGGGAAGGTCTGTATCATGCCCCATAGGGATTTGGGGAACTCTGTTCCTCAGAGAAAAGAAGAAAAAGGCAGAAAATTTTTAAATTCCGTAGTGGGTGTGTGATAGGATGTGTCATAAATGTTCCAACCACAACTCTACAACTTAATTATGATCCTATTTTGAAATATATCTACAATTATAACATTTATTAATATTAAAATGATACTTCGAGTATAATTGCAACAATTGGGGTGATTGAAGATGATTTGATAAATTAAGAAGCCTACTACACCACATCCAACATAAAACCCTATAATAACTATAGTATGGTTTAAGAGTAGGAACATAATTAGGGATAAAGGCCCTCTTTATTATAATAGGAACTAATTTTTATAGCAAGGGAACGTATTGTGAGATGTAATGATGTCATGACTTTAATTAATGGATTTAGGATTTCATCTTAGTTATTTTTATAAGATATATAATTAGTTCAAGTAATAACACTTTTTGTCACAATGAATGCTTTACTTATTTATAGATTTTTCATGTACCTGAAGGTGCCTTGCACAATAATAGGTAAAGTACACAAGGTTTGGACCACCGTTGATGCACGACGTAATCGTGTGACTTAAGGAGAATTGTTTGGAGGTTGGTATTAGTTGTTGTACCACTCAAGATGGCTTGCAAGAACCCAGAAGACCCTCGGGTAGTTGCGCAATTTATTTTGAGGATATTGTCTTACGTCTTGACGATTTGATACTGGGGTGCGTGGGTACACTCTTCTTGTCAGCCTTTCGGTCTCCTTGCATGTGGGATTCCTTGAGTCCTAGTCCAAATAGAATGTTTTTGCGCCAGGGTTATTGACGCATCTATCATCTAGGGATGACATGATTCCTGATGAGGGGAACATGGCGTGCCCTATCGGATAGCGACGAATGGTAACTGGGACAGAGGTAGGGCCATCCATGTGAGTGACGTGAAGCGTTGTAGGTTTGATTTTGGCACATGGGTTGAATGCCTTAAGGTGTTTGGTTCACGCGCCTTGACGTTATAGTCTTGTTCATTAAGGATGAATGTGTCGGGAGGGAGATGTTGTCCCTTAGTGTGTAGGCATGGTTGTGTTGGCGTCGGGCGGGTAGTCATTGTCTCTGTGTTTTTCTATGCATGTCTACCTAGTTTCCCTTTTTCCAGTGCATGGAGTCATAGTATCTGGTTGCCTAGACTGCATGCTTGTGTTTGTCGTCAGTGGTGTGGTCAAACTATTGCCATCATCGCCCGCTTGCCTAAAAAACAAAAAAAAAAATGGAAAATTTTTCACTTTTGCTTCACTTGTAGTCATAATGATGGGGTCGTTACATATGGTATCAGAGCGAGGTTCAACCCTGAGACTGTGGATCATCAGGATTTCCACTGCAGTAAACCTTTGAGCATCAACCTAACACTGCTTAAAACTTTAACGAGTACATATGGTGATCTCGTTTAGAGGAAACCTCAGAGGTTCGCAACGTGGTGTCGTGGAAGGACGTGCGACACCTGCAGAGTTTTTCGCACCCTCGGAGTCGAACCCCAAGGGGAAGGGAAAGTCCTTGGACTGGATTCACTTGCAGTAGGGGATAATGATGTTCTGAAAAGGCCCTCCCAGGTAATTTCAAGGGCCTTGATTTTTCGTCGGTACTGAGATGAGGTCAGGGCACCTGTACCCCTGAGGGTCCACAACGCACCGTAGCTAGTACTGTTAGCATCCGTCGAGAACTCGGAAGAGTTTAGTTCTTGAGCCCACAAGTGTCATGGATGGTTGTGCCATTGAGGCACAGTTGTAGAGAAATGCGTTGTGCTTCACACTTCACGATTATGACCTCTAGAATGAAGGTCCGCATGGTAGTCTTTCGACTGAAGGGGAGCGCTCTTTTGTGGCGGAAGATGCTCCTGCCACTTTTGAACATGGTCGTCGATGACATGTCCTAGGAACTGTTCGAGGGACGGTTCTAGGAAATGAATATTTCTGAGGAATTCGTTGCGCGTCATTTCAATAAGTTCGACGCCTTGCGACGAGGTAGCGGCATGGTGCCCGAGTATGAGGCCCGTTTTGGAGGTGTTTAAGTATGCTCCGCATCAAATTACGTAGAAGCTTAAGGTCAAGAAGTTCGAGTTGGGACTTATTATTAGAACTCAGCTTCTACTTTGGGTACCAGGGATACTGGATAGAATAAAGTGTTGGATTGTGGGGAGCCACATTACCAAAAATACTTCCCAGAGGAGAGGGCCAGAGCATCTCGATCAGTCGGACCCACTACCATGGGATTTTTGGGAAAGGCCCATCGGATTCTTACAACGGTGAATAACCACTAGCCAGAGAACCAGTTTACTGTGCTCGATATGTCAGGTACTGTAGTTGACTAGGCCCTTAGATTTGATACATCCTGGTGCTACCGAAAGATTCATTTCTGGTGCAACGCTAAAAAAAAGAGATTAATGTAAAGGAAATCGAACAGGGTGATTTTATCTTTGTAAAGATGGCTTCAAGAGCCAAACAAAAGGTTGGAAGAAGGGTTATGGGCTGTACCCCTAACCTAGGAGAGTTTGTCACCAGGGCCAACCTGTACAACACGATCTTAGGATCTTGTGATGTCGTGATTAATATGGACTGGTTGGAATCGCTTGAGGTGACATTCAACTGTAAGACGAAGTGGTTGAGCTTATTCGATGTGAGGGGAAGAGACACGTGATTGTAGGTTAGAACCAGGGAGTTTCCCTTAGGTTCATATCTTCCTTGCATCTACAGAAGAGAACACGCAAGGGGTGTACGATTTATCTGATCCTTGCGTTAAAATAAAACTGAGAAGCAGAAGGTCTAGAAAACCTTCCGGTGGTGAGAGATTTTGCAGACGTATTTTCGGAGGAGTTACCTGGGATGTTGTTGGAGAGGGAATTGGAGTTTACTACAGACCTAAACCCAGGGACTGAACTGATAGCTAGGACACCTTATCGGATGTCGACCCCAGAGTTACAGGAGTTTAGAATACAACTGAGAGAATTGCTAGACTTGGGACTGATACATCCAAGTGTGTCACCATGGGGTGCACCTCTTATTTTCATACAAAAGAAGGATGGGTCGTGGAGGCTCTGCATTGACTACCGTCAATTAAACAAGGCCACAATCAAGAATCAATATTCGTTGTCGAGGATTGATGATCTGTTCGATCAGATGAAGGGTGCGACGATGTTCTCAAAGATTGACTTGCGATCATGATACCACCAATTATAGATTAAGGAGGAGGATGTCCCTAAGACCACCTTAAGACGAGGTTTAGACATTAGGATTTTATTGTTTTACCATTTGGACTGACGAACACCCTAGGGGTATTTATGAGTTTGATGAATGGGGTATTCCACGAGTACTTGGACAAGTTCATCCAACTATTCATTGACAACATTTTGATTTACTCTCAGATGATGGAAGAGCATGACAAGCACTTGATCTTAGTACTACAGTGTTTGCGAGAGCACAAACTATATGGGAAGTTGTCCAAATGCTCATTTTATTAATCAAGGATTCACTGCTTGGGGCATGCCATCTCTGGTCAAGGTATCGTTGTGGATCGAGCGAAGTTCGAGGCTTTTATGGAATGGTCTACGCCGATGAACGTCACGGAAGTACATAGCTTCATGGGTCTAGTAGGATAGTATCGACGGTTCATCAAGGGATTTTTGAAGATAGCAAATTTGATCACGAAATTGCAGAAGAAAAACAAGAAGTTTGTTTGGACCAAGAAATGAAAGGAAGAATTTCTAAGGCTCAAGGGGTTGTTGACAACCACATTGATACTAAAGTTCCCTGACATGGATGCAGACTTCTTGGTATGCACTGATGCATCTAAGGAAGGATTAGGTGGATTCTTTATGCAAGACCGATGAGTGATCACTTACATCTCGAGGAAACTGAGAAGGCATGAGGAGAACTACGCAACACACGATTTGGAGTTGTTAGCCATTGTAGATACCTCGAAGGTTTGGAGACACTACCTTGTTGGAAGAAACTTTGAACTAAATACTGACCATTGTGGACTAAAAAACATCTTTACGCAAAGCGACCTGAATGCCCGACAACAACGTTGGTCGAAATTGCTTAGCAAGTACAACTTTGAGATTATGTACATAAAGAAATAGTGAACCGAGTGGCAGATGCATTGAGTCGGAGACCACTCATTTTTTTGGTGTTGCCTCTTTAGACAAATCTACATGAAAATATTCTAACTTTACAGTGTGGCAATGATTGGTACAAAGAGGTCGAGGGTTTTATCAAACAAAACACAATGATGGTACCAAGATTTGAAGGATTTTCGTTTGATGACGATGGATTATTGAGGTTTAAAAATTGGATTTACATACCACTGAATGATGAGTTGAGAATCTTGATCGTAAACAAGGCTCATAGAGCAGCAGTGTACATGGCTCACCCGAGAGTCATGAAGAAGAGGGAAGACCTTAAATCCTTATTCTTCTGGAAGGAAATGAAGGAAGACATAGTCAACTATGTGGCCAGATGTCTGGAATGCCAATAGGTAAAGGTTGAACATAGACACCCAGTGGGATTACTACAGCCACATGTTATTTCGGAATCGAAATGGGAGGTTGTTTTGATGGATTTTATTGTTGGATTGCCACTGACGGAAAGGAGAGACTACTCAATTTTCGTAGTAGTAGACACTCTAACGAAGAGTTCTCACTTTATTCCTGTCCGTACGACGTATCAGGCACCTGACATAGCTAGATTTTTCATCAGTGAGATTGTGAGGATGCATGGCATGCCTAAGAGGATTATATCTCATCAAGGATCAGTGTTTACTGGACGATTTTGGATGAGCTTCCAATAGGCCTTGGGAACCCACTTAACTTCAGTACTGTGTATCACCCGAAGACTGACGGGCAGACCAAACGAATGAACTAGACCTTGGATTACATGTTGTGCATGAATGTGATGGACAAAAGAAGCATTGGGAAGAATTATTACCACTCGTAGAATTCACCTTTAACAACAATTATCAAAGCACCATTAATATCGTGCCCTTCGAGTTTCTTTATGGGTGACCGTGTCAGACGCCTTAAGTTGGGATCGGCTTGAGGATATGGTCCTGGTGGGACTGGAAGTGATCCAGGAAGTGGAATATTAAATGCAAGCTATAAGACAAAGGATCAAGGAAGTGTAGGATCGACAGAAGAGTTATGTCGACGCGCGTCGTGTCGACCATAGTTACGACGTTGCGATCGATTATTTTTGTGGGGGAACCCGCATGAGAGTTTGATCAAGTTCGTAAAAGGGGCTAAACTATCTCCTACGATATTGTGGAATAGAGAGGCCCGTGGCCTGATGACTAGCCTTGCATGATTCTTGAGGCATATGCACGATGTATTTCACGTCTCTGTTGAGACTTTATGATTAGTGATCCTACAAATGATTTGACTTGAGCACCTTGCAGGTGTCGGATGAGGGTGCGCTCACGGTTGAGCCACTCTGCACCTTGGATCATCACATTCGACAACTATGACGTCGAATAGTGGATGAGGTCAAGGTCCGATGGGACAATTATAGTCCGCACTCAGCGACCTAGGATGATGCATATGATATGCGCCAACAGTTTCCATTTTTGTTTGATAGATAGACTTATGATACTGTGATACACATTATTTCAACATTTATATAGTGAAACTTTGGGATGAAGTTTAGACCAAGAGGGGGTGTATGTACCACCCCACTCTTGCACACTGAGCGAACTTATTCTTCGAGGACACTTGCTCGCAAGTGATCCATATTATTATGCTATTAAAACATTGATTTTGATTATGAGGCGTTATGGGTTGATGACATGTTGTTTTACTCCATTGACATAGACAGGGGCTATTGATTCGGTTTTACTGAGTGTGCAGGATTTTGGACCTCGAGGATGTAGAGGCATCAATGGAACCCCCTGGACTCTGGATCAAGTTGGGGAGTGAACCATTGGGGTTTGATTGTTTTATATGTGATATTAGTGCATCTGATTAGATGATATGATTATGGATATGTTGTCAGCCTGATTAGTTGATGATGTAGGCTGACAATAGCTTAACGACCAGACTCACATGTGGAGTAGAGGGGCCACGCTCGACTACAAGAGATGTTGAGGGAGAGGTGTGGACAACAACCCTGTCACAACCTACTATCACTACCGCCGTGGCTCGAACTTTAGGTTAATGACTACCTAGTTCGAGAGGACCCATGATGCCATGAGGGAAGACTGCGACAGTCGCTCACGATGATTTTAAGGGGTGCGTAATAAGACAGGGGTCTTATTCCTTAGAGGCCCTTAGTTTCCCACAAGTTCACCTAGCGGAGTATTGACTCCAGGGATTTTTTATGTCTACCAAGTCAGTCAAGAGGCGAGTGGTACCCTTGGAGCACGTGGTGCATCCTGAAGAGAACGTCGTGCAAGAAAAATGGAAAGAGGCGAGTGGCAACCTTGGAGCATGTGGTGCGTCTTGAAGGGCACGTTGCGCAAGAAAAATGGAAAGAGGCAAGTGACACCCTTGGAGCACGTATTGCATCTTGAAGGGGACGTCACACAAGGGAAACAGATGAGGCGAGTGGCACCCTTGGAGCCCTTAGTGTGTCCTGAAGGGCAGTCGTGTTGTTAATGATAAATGAATGAAACTAGATGGCCTTAGGACGAATAACGTGATAAGAATTTTTAAACAATTTCCCTAATAAAATGTCGCCTAGCATGAAAATTAAAGTCTAGGTATAAATTATACTCGTGGCATAATTTTTCTATCCAT
>JZKD02S2001792.1:210492-229788 GCA_000966675.3 Picea glauca | reverse complement strand
ATTAAAAAGGGAAAAGGGAAAAAGTTAATTTCCACACCTGCGAAATTGAGTTCTAAATGAAAAGGGGAAAGAGGAAATTCTAAAATAATTAGGAATCTAGGAAAAGAGGGAAACATAAAAAGAAAAGGGAAACACAAGGGAAAAAACAGAAAATCAAACTTAGTAAGGTATCTACTATTTAAGAACTTTCTAATTTTAAACTAAACTAACAAATTAATAATGGGGAAAGTCATTAAAACCTGTAAGAGAATTTGGGGACACCTAGGAGTGATTCTAGGAGTGACTCTAGGTGGGTGAGGGAAATTAAGGTAATTAATTAATTAAAGAAATTAATTTATGGAGGAAAGAAGGGGATGGGTGACACATGTACAAGGAGGAATTTTTATTAATTAATTTGTTAAACTTTAAATAAAATGGGATTTAGGAAAGTAAGGGACTTAAAACTCTATATATTGAAGGCAAGAGAAGGATGAAGGATCTCTTCTGTTTGCATAACGTTACGCTACAGAAATCTATACTTGAGTGACATAGCTTATGGGAGTTTGGATACTCAGCTCGGAGATGAGTGGTAGCTCGGCCTTGCGAGGCGAGCTGGGAGTTAGTTGATTCTCTGGATAATGTGCGTGGCCCCTTTACGGCTCAGGGGGCTAAGCGTTGGGAGGTACCGGTGAAGTCTCATCGGTCGACAAGAGGGAGTTGCATGGAGCACGTGGGACATCAACTTAGAGCGGGCGATTGGAAAACGGTACGCTTCCTTTATTTCTGCATGGTAGATGGATAGTACGATTTATGCTTTCAGATATGCATGTTTATTTGGGGAAGAAAAATGATTGTCTTAGCATTCTAGTTGATGACTGAATTTTTTCCATAGCCTTTAGCTTGATGATTGATTGACTCCCATGGCCTTTGATTCCTAGCATGACTGGACTGCCCTTTGGTGTACTGATTTGTAATGATTATGGTTGTCTTTGCCTTTCGTCACTAGATCATCAGTCCTCGCCTAAGTAGTCAGCCACAAGCCTGATCTACGGTCGTCACTTAGGCGTTAATAGGCCTATGGATTTGAACGCCCTGCTTTTCTGTGCGTGGATGATGAGCGAAGGATGTTTTTGTCATTCGTCTACCCATGTTGATTGTTCTTGGTTGATTGATGGTCATCGCGCCTTGTTGCGATCAATTACCTCGGTGATTGTTTACCTTACCGCGGTGAACCGCTTATTATCCTCTGCGTGAGATCCCTGCTTTTGATGCATTTCTGGCAAAGTAACCTTGTGTTTTATTACTCTTCCTGGTAATGATTTAAGATTGCGTTTAATGCATTTCCTGGCGAATTTATTGTGTCGGTTTTGTTTTATACATTGGTCTGCGATTTTCCTCTGCAATTTTTACCTTGGATGACGAAGTTACCCCGCCCATGGCCACACTGGACCGTGTTTTAATCCTTCTACTTTGCGATTGGAATTGTGCCTTGTGCCTATGTTATCATGCTTCTGGCTTGTGTTTTTATTTCTGCTTATTAACTTAAAATCAGTGGCGAATTTTCCCTTTGCATTTGATAGAAATTACGACGATTGCTCTGAGATTTTCATGCTTCAGGATTTGTTTTGTTTGCAATTTACTTTAACTCAATGGAAACTTAATCAGCGCCCTTCTCATTGATAAATTGTGAAGCAAAGAGAAATGCAGAGAGAAAAGAATAGTATATTCAAATGTATGAAGAAGTACGGAAAGTACAGAAGTAAGTTGAAGAACTCAAGAGCTACCAACAATAGGAAATAGCTGAGCTTATATATGCTCAAGCAAGACAGAAATAGAAAGTACAACTGTCCAGTACAGCTGGCAGTGTACGGTCATACTGTTGAGGGTACAATATATTTAACACTCATGACTAAAACTCAGCATTGATGCCTCCAACACGATTTGATATTGTGATAAACGCTGTGATTTCCTTAAATGGTGTTAGGGTATTTTAATAAACGCTGTGATTTCCTTAAATGGTGTTACGGTATTTTAAGGACCGAAATGTACGCAGAGTTTTATGCCCAGCTAGATAGTTGTTGTGGCATTTTATTTATGCAGAGGGTTATAGCTCTGTATGGGTGTAACACCAATATGTAATGCACGCACAGAGTTACCGTGCTCTTGATATTCCGCGCAGCGAGGTATTTTTCCCCTGTAGATGTTGTACTTACATTCTGGATCGCGTGAGATGCCTTCCAATCCGTCTTCTAACTCTGTTCTTGTGTAGCGAATTGTTATTTTTTTAATTTCTTGCACAGCGTATTGTTTTATTCGTGTTATTTCCATTTCCTTACAGAAAGGGAAAAACTCCCAGCGTTATATCTCAACCAATGTCCCTTCCATCCATCGATTCTCTTGCACTGTGATAGGTGGTGGACTGTGTAAATTCTAAGCTACCGATTTACATTGTTGATTGTGTGCCTATGTGTGCGCGGCGACTTTCATGGCAGCGTGTTATTCCCAGTCCCGAATTGTAAGCAAGTATTCAATGATTTTTGCGATTTTGTGCATGCCGTATAATGCTCACCGAATCACCACAATAGCGAATTCAAGATGGTAGACGCCCAGTAATCATAATGATGGCAATTTATTGATTGCAGTATTCTCCAGGTTTTGTCAAATTAAAGAAATTTTTATGGTAGCCATGTAATAAATCCAGAAACCATGATGAGCGCGTAGTAATGATTATCCCGTCGAGATTATTGCAGTTGGATTTTAGTGTTAAAAATTTGCATTGTTAATCAATATCAGTAATAACTTTAAGGGTTACTTGACACATCAGTAAGGTCGGTATTTGTTTATAATTTATTTGATTAGTGTTTTAAGCACGATTGAGTTTACCACAAGTTTAATTTACAAAAACTGGATGTGTCATAAATGTTCCAACTCTGCAACTTAAAAAGATAACCTAAAGAAATGATAGGAAGAATATATAATGGAGGACGGAATGGTGAGGAGGTATCTTTGCGGTTGGGGCAATGACGCAGCTAGTGAGGTAAAACCGAGGCGCATCAATTGCTGGTTGAAAACTATTTCCAACCCCCCTCGTTGGCCTGGGCTACGCTTTGGCCTTCGAGAATTTTTGGAGGGTCCGCCTTTGGCTCGGGCCCGAACAGATATAAAATGTAAATAAGCACAACAGTTTGGAATTACTTGAACTCAGTGAGTTTGTGAAATCGCTCCACTTAGGTGCGGTGTGCCTCTTGAATCCATCGATTTTGTGAACAACAGCTAATTCGGAGCAAGCACTTGTTCTTTAACCTATATTATCAGCATTATTGACCAGGGATAAAATCGCTCACCTTGCATGGCAGTCTCTTCTCTCCTCTCTTTAAAGCCAAGGATTTGGCATCAATCTCTTGAACCCAACGATTCAGTTCTTCATTCAAACTAAACAATTTCTAATGAAGCATAATCGCTCACATGGGATGGCATCATACCTTCTTACTTAGTAATTTATGTCTATGTTTCTTGTGAACATCGATGTGATTCGTAAGTTAGCACACCAGCTTGCGATAGGTGTGTAGATACGGGGCATACAAGTATTAGTTTTTTAATGATTTTTTAAAATTGTTATTTAAATCTAATTCAATGAAGCATGTAGAACGATGCACTATTATTAGAGGTAAAATACACATTCAAGATATAGTTTGCTTTTAATTATTTTAA
The DNA here is from genome assembly GCA_000966675.3 of Picea glauca. Taxonomy (NCBI): domain Eukaryota; kingdom Viridiplantae; phylum Streptophyta; class Pinopsida; order Pinales; family Pinaceae; genus Picea; species Picea glauca. The sequence continues at coordinate 226,098 of JZKD02S2001792.1, read as the reverse complement.
TTGATATTTTATTATAAATTTGCATGACCTAACGAATCAGTGCGATTGTCAAGTGTGATGAATATGGTTTAAACACACCAAGTAAAAAACATTTTCTAATGGTTTAAGCACACCAAGTAAAAAACATTTGCTAAAAGCTTCAACTGCCATCCTCCACTATAAGTGGAGAAGGAAGAGTTGTGTTTTCCTTGTAGTGCACTTTGGAAGTAGTAAGGTAATGTTAACTTCTATCACACCCTCTTTGAGTAGGCCTAATGATTGATAATATGTGTTTTCTCCTTGAGTAATGGGTTTGAATTCAAAGAGGATAGGGTATAAAACCTCTAGAATGTGAGTTCAAGTGTAGTTCAATGGAGATGTTATCATCTTCCATACAATCCATTTGTATTACTGGAGAGAGTTATAGAAGCAATGTGGAGGAGTTTTCTTCTCACCCTGTTCCTCTCTTGCTCTCCAAATCCATGAACATTCTCTTTTCCCATTTATTCTTTGCAACTTTGAAGGGTGGAGAATTGAGTGCTCACAACATTCCTCCCACCAACATGGAATACTGCGACATTTGATGCACTTTAGGATGGGAGAGATAATTAGTGAACTTCATAGATGAATGTGACAGTGGAGAGATTGTAGAGGTTCAAGGAAACATCACAAAGGCTTATATGGAAGTTGAGAGGTAGATGACCCAGTTTAATGCTAAGGTCAAAAAAGCCAATCCAACTCATGATAAATTCACTATGGAATCATGCAAACACATTATGGAGCTGAGTTATTGAGATTTGGAATACAAGTGATCTAGGTCTATCCTTTAGATGGAATACTTGGATTTGGGGGCATGTGTAATCAAGATCTTCTATCCCTTTGAAATATTCTTATAAGCATTCGAAGACTGTAAACGAATATCAATACACAATTATTGTATAAAAATAACATGTTACCTTTGCAATCTGCCTCGCTAGAGCCTATTTATTGTCTTTGCAAAATGTTAATTATTGTTTAAAAAATAAGCTTAATAGCCGAAGTTTTAATTGTTTAGTTAAAGTTGAGATAAAAGAAAATTTAAGAAATACTTTTATTTAATTTTGTAAACACGATTTGAAGGCATTATTATGCCATATATATGATATATATTTTGATAAAAACATAACTGTACCACTTTGCATAACCAACTTCTCAGTCGTGCATAGTCAAACTTAGTATACATTGATTTATTATCAATAACCAACTTCTCATTTGTGCATAGTCAAACTTAGTATACCTTGATTTATTATCAATGGAAAAATTGATAATCACCATTTAACATTAAAAGAATTATTATCGGTTTGTTAAATATTTTATTAATGTTATTTATTTTTTACATTTTTTTGTAAATTTGTTATCACTAATTATGATGTATATTTTGTAAGGATATCAAGTGAGACACGTAATAAAGACAATTAAAGTGAGAACATGAAATTCAAAGCACTCAATCACTCAAACTAGTCAAGTAGACTAACTTTTAATCTAATATATGAAACTATTACTCATATTAAGCTTGAGAATAGAAAAATTTATAATCAACTTAACCTAAGTTTTAAATTTAACTACCAATAATGAGGTACAACTCTAAGCCTAAGAATAAAAACATGTTTCCTTCTTAAAAATTACATGCTACATTAAAATTAGGCTATCTCATCCATATACATCCGTTCAGTGGAACCTTCTCTCCATTCTACATTTTTTTCTTCCAAAATCATGTTTTTAAAAATTGGAAAATTTTCTTGATTGTGTTTGATTGTTTTTAGATTATGTGTTTACAAACTCGAAATATTGAGCTTGCTAACATGGATTAAAATATCATGAATGCCAAGGACTATCTCAATTATTATAACTTGTATTCATCTCATGTTGGTACTTTCTTACTATGTTTGTATATGTCTTAGGGATGGTAGTTTTTTTTTCCATACTTTAGGCATGCGAGAGATAGAATTCAAATTCTTGGGAAAAAAGATCTCCCAAACTGTAAAATATATGTACAATAAATATATAAAGGAATGAATCCATGAATGAAGCATAGGTAGACATGACATGAAATCCTATGAATAATAAAAGATAGTGTGGTTTCATTTCTCATGGTAAAGACTTTCCTACAATCGCCTTTCAACACATGTCAAGTGTTATGTTTCAAGAGTTGTTGAAATTTTATTTCAAAAAGTCGAAGAAGCCATTGCTTCCCATAACAATCAGGAACAAATATTTCAGTGCATGCATTGCATCATTTTTGGTGCGAAGTTGCACCATGATGTTCCCATACTTTATTGTAAAATATTCAATTTGCTTCTTCAATAAATGGTTTTGAACCTTAAATTTCAATTTTAAATGACAGTGAAAAATGTTGAGAAAGAAACAAAGCAAACTAACTATGAGAATTTATACTTCTTGAGATCCCCAACACAACTGATTGAATTCAAATTGAGATCAATAGATTAAAACTCTACCAAACAATAAGGAAATATCCAACTCTAGATTTCGAGGTAATTATTTTCTCCCAAAATCGACCTCCATTTGCTCGAAAATGAAGGAAAATAAAATTATTTTCTCCTTTTTTGGGGGCGGGGAGGGGGCGGGGGGGATGGGTGAAAATGTTATTTGAACATGGATGCAATATTTGAACATAATTAATCACCTCAACTCATTTGTTTGAAATAAATCAAGCCCCTCAAACCAATTTTTTGTTTGAAGGAAAAAACTGTTAGCACTCAATTTTAATCTCTTATTCAAATACAAAAAATCTCAATTTTTGTTCATAGAAGTTACGTTACTTTCTGAGATTTTTTTTATTTTTATGCTCCTTCTAGGATGTTTTCATGACGTAATCACTTGCCTTGTGAACCCAAGGGAGAATTCATTAAACTATAATGATTAGAGGCGAGTATTTCAATTGTGAAGGACAATGTTTGACATGTTGAGGCTTATGCTATATGTGGAGGAGTGTTTTGCTTGTTATTGTAGTATATTTTCTAGAATAGGGAGTTTCCATGACCCATAGATATAGTATGGGTCAGGTGACTGCATAAACTGAGGGAAATAAAGTTGCGCGAGATGCCGTGGCTGATAACTCGCTCGTATGGAAAGTAGCATATATAAAGACATAGCCAAGGGTAGCTGGAGAGATAGGACCTCTATCGATAAATCCAATACCAACACCAACATTAGTAGATATCATAGACACATAGCTAAAAAAAGCAACATCATGCATTCTTGTCAATATAGTTTAGTTCATCAATTAGAAATCATACTTCTTCTAGTGTGTTTCTTGTACAAGATGTGATAACCACATTCTCTACAATAAATTACATCAGACAATATTTAGTGAATTCTTAGGTCCAAGGTTTGTGATAAAATACAAGTGTATGGCGAAACCTGGTTTAGAAACAACAAAACACAATTAATTAAATCACTTATTCTAATATAAAAAAGAATAATCCATATAACATGTCCAACAATAAAAGTAAAGATACTTCCATCAATAGATGTAACATATATTTTATGATATTAAACCAGTTAACCTACTTTTGCGAGCCTTACCAACAAAATCTTATGTGTCAATATCTCCTTTGAGAAAACCCAACCCATTTGTCACATGATCATCTAGGATAACTTTAAAATTTAACATGTCCCATCGATTAAGCTTGGTAGAGTCACCACTAAAGGTATCTCTATGTATATTTTTCCATAAGAAACGAACACCTATGAGCCATGTAGTATTCCACATTTTTCTCTACCATGCTACAACATTATCCAATTGTTTGCAAAAATGACACCTCTCCACCTAAATAGTCCCACAAAAAGAAATAAGCATTTTTTTGTAATCCAATAATAGAAACCCATGACTATTGTAAAACTAAAAAAAAAATGCTTCATATTCTCCTCTTTGTGGGAAATCACACGTAAGGGACAAGATAATTGTTGCACGAGAGAAAATAGGTGCACTCTACAATATAGTATGGATGATATGTGTCGCATGCATTATACATGTGTAAAGATTATAAACTAAAATGAAACAAATTTAGGTTAGTGATGTAAAAAAGAAAATGAAAAATAATCCAACCAATCCTTAGTCACCATAATGTGTGTGTGTGTGTGTGTGTGTACATGTGTGTAGAATAATAAAATGAACTGTCCTTCAATATTGTAATTACTCAGAGCTTTGAGCCATATTTTCTTGTTGATCGATGCTTAATAGATCCAGGGTTCAAATGGACCTACATGTAGGCTCACTCTGTAGAAGTGGTTAGCCAGAGAATCAAATCTCATGAAATGCACTAGAAGCTCTCTCCTAAGAGAGAATATATGTTATAGCGACACGTATTTATCCAAAAACAATGCCCATGTTATCTAAGTGGCATACGATCTCATATTTCAATACAAGCATGTAATAAAAACTAACCTCAAAATATAACACGTTGAATAGTCACATCATACAAGATTAGTATGGTAACATATGGCACACTCATATTGGCCACACATGAACGATGTATTTGGAGATGAATCAAATTACCAAGTTGGCCCTCTTCCTAATTGTGACATTGCAATCTCTACCATGTGGAGCTTGTTCTTGAATGAAGGCATTGTGGAGACTCTATAAATACAATCCTAGGGCATCCATTAGCACATGGAAACTATTTATATAATCATGACCATTTATTTTCATTCTATTATTGAATTCTTAAGATTTTCTCTTGTGGCCAAACTGCAATTACTTGCACTACAAGCGTAGAAACTATGTCTAGAAGGAAATCTTGGCATCCTACATTTTTTTCTAGCCCCATTTTTACGTCATCGAGGGATGCACTAAGAGAAGAGTACACATAATTGAAGCAATATTATAAGCTTTTATGATTTCTCTTTAAGTTCTCATAACTTGTGCTTAGTTATATATTTCTAATTTATGAATGTTGGATAAGCCACATGACTTCTTCTCATAGTCACTGCATATAGAATATCAATTTTCCACATATCATTGTTCGATATTACTTGTCCCTCCTTGGAGTGGTTGTAGTTACTTTGGAATTAATTTTGTTGATTGGTATTATAAAATTCTCTTAATTATATGAAAAAAAACACGAAGAATTGGTAGTGTGCCTAGTGGATATGATTAGCTTCTCTTTTTCCCACACTTAAAAAGATAACCTAAAGAAATGATAGGAAGAGTATATAATGGAGGAAAAAATGGTTAGGAGATATCTTTGCACTTGGGGCAATGACGTAGCTACTGAGGTAAAACTGAGGCACGTCCATAGTTGGTTGAAACTATTTCGAACCCCGCTCGTTGGCCTGGGCTATGCTTTGGCCTTCGAGAATTTTTGGAGGGTTCACCTAGTTGAAATATATGATTCTGATTATTTCCGATATTGGACTGATTCTTTCCAGTTTTGATTATTTCCGATATTGGACTGATTCTTTCCAGTTTTGATTATTTTCGATATTGGACTGATTCTTTCCAATTCTGATTATTTCCTTTCCTGTAAATGTAGGGTTGATGCATTATATATGTACCTATACAGATTCATTAAATAGAACAAGAAAAAATATTCTTCTCAAAGCCTGATTTTCAAGTTGGTATCAGAGCGACGAAACTTGAATCATTTGTATCCCTCATTGAACCCTGCCGAATTCAGATTCTAAATCATCTGGGAATAAATCTACTCCCATTATTATCCAATCTGAAGGTTCATCGTTCAAAGCAATGATTGTAATCGATGAAACAAATTATGATATGTGGTCTCAAATCATGGAGATGCATATTGTTGAGAAGGAGAAACTCTCCTTTATGAATTACAGGTTTTTGTCTTGAATTAGAGGGATTTCTCTAGCAAACTGAATGGAAAAACACTCTCTGTGTATTATGGAGATTTAACCGATATTTTTAGTGAGTTGTATCATCATGATAAAGTGATCATGGAGAATGAGAAGGATGTTGAATCTTACCAAAAATTAGTTTAGCAACAAAGGGTGCACATTTTTCTTACTCGATTAGATGGTGACTTCGAACAAATCCATGGTGAAATTTTGAGAAAATATCTTATTCCCAAACTAGATGCATGTTATGCACTGGTCTACTGTGAATTTGTTTGATGCACAACAATGAATGGAGAACCGAAAAAATTTGAAGCTTCAGCCATGTTGACTTGAAACCAGAATTGGCCTCCTCAAAACGAGCATAACCAAACAATGCCCAACCATCCTAAGACCACTATTGGTGCCGATAAATCCTCCTACAAATGAACTCAATCCCTTGAAACTGGTCATACCAAAATTCACTTCTTTGAACTTGTGGGGTATCCATACTGGTGGGATCATAGTCATGATTTACGAAAGAGGAATTCCAAAAAACCCTCCAGTGCTGCGATTGTTGAAACAAGGAAAGAGGATGATGTTGCAGGACAAATCTCGGCATTAGCACCAATGATAGGTAATGGTGGTAAGGTTTTAAATATGTCTACACTCGTTTCTAACATTTCATGGATAATTGATTCTGATGCTACATATCATATGACATTTGATTCTAGACAAGTCTCATCCCTTAAACCTTCCTCACAAAAATTTGTTTCCACTGCCAATGGTTCTTCGGCCCCAGTTATTGGAGAAAAAACCTTGCCTCTCACTGATACTTTGAATCTAGATTCTGTTTTAGTTGTTCAATCTTTGTATTATAACCTGTTGTTAGTTTACCAAATAACCTCTTCCTTACTTTGTGTTGTAATTTTTTGGCCTTATTTTTGTGTGTTTAAGGACATCTAAATGAGGCAAACGATTGGTTGTGGTGTTAGGCGAGGGAAACTGTATTACTTGGACTTGGTGTCAAAGAGTTCGTACAAGTTGCGTCAAGCTTTCACAGTGGATGGCTCTGAGGGGGAGAAGATGAAATATGAAATTTGGTTATGGCATCGACATCTGGGGCATGCTTCCTTTGGTTACCTGAAGAAATTATTTCCTAGTTTATTTGCAAAATTTGATGTTTTTAGTTTCTGATGTGATGTTTGTGAACTTTAAAAAAGCCATCGTGCTTCATTTCCATTAACTTTGAATAAAATTCCAGTTCCTTTTATGGTCATACATTCTGATGTTTGGGGTCCATCCAAATTTTCTACCTTGGGTGGATCATGTTGGTTTGTTACTTTTATTGACGACTGTACTAGGATGACCTGGGTGTGCTTGATGAAGTCTAAAGGGGAAGTGAACTTGTTATTTCAAAAATTTCATCAAATGGTTCATACTCAATACAATGCACAGGTTCAGGTTATCTGCAGTGACAATGGAGGCGAATATTTGAGTTCTGAACTTCAACAATATTTGGAAGCATATAGAATTGTTCATCAAACTACTTGTTCCAATATACCTCAGCAGAATGGGGTGGTCGAGCAGAAAAATCGTCACTTGCTGGAGGTTGTAGGTGCTTCATTTATAGAAGCCCATATGTCATTATATTATTGGGGAGAAGCACTTACCTCTATAGTGTATTTGATCAATCGGGTACCCTCTAGCACTATTGATTTCCAGACACCATCCCAGGCTCTCCCTGAAGCAGTTATTTCCCTAGCCATCCCAAATTTATCTCCTCACGTCTTTGTTTGCGTAGAATTTGTACACCTCCATTAGCATCAATAGAACAAGTTATCTCATCAAGCGTTGTGATGTGTATTTCTAGCATACTCTCATTATCAAAAGGGGTACCATTGCTATCATCCTCCAAACTGACAAATGTTTATTTTATTGGATGTAGTTTTTCATGAAGACTCGATGTATTTTCCCTCTGAGCCTGAACCTTAGGGGGGGTATCAGAAGGAAATATAGACTCTAGACTATGATGTTGACATCCTTGAAGATGTGGATGTTCACATCTCTGAAGATGGGGATAAGTTGGACATCCCTGAAGGAGGGGAACTCTCTGAACCTGTTGATCAAGAAGTGAATTCAGACTTAGATATGGGTAACTTAAACATCTATGAAGACGGGGAACTCTAAGAAACTGTCATTCAAGAAGGTGATGAACACCCAGAAACTGAAGTTGTAGCTCCACCTTCGTCCGAGTCCCTCACACCATAGGGAACTGATACACCAAACCAATCGCTTGCTGAGGAAGCTTCTGAACCATCTAGAAAACAACTACCACAGCGTCACACCAGAGGTATCCCTAAACCCACATATGAACCCGAAATTTCTAGTAAAGTCAAATATTCCATGAGTCATTATGTTTCTAACCATCATTTATCAGAATCAAATCAGTCATTTTTCAATCAATCATCTACTGTATCTATTCCTAACAATGTGCATGAATCCTTAGCTGAACCAAGGTGGAAATCCGCTATGAAAGAGGAGAGGAAATCCTTGCAGGAAAATAAAACCTGGGAACTTGTTAACCGTCCACCAGGAAAGAAACTAGTTGGATGTCGGTGGGTTTATACTATGAAATACAAAGAAGATGGTACAATTGAATTCTTTAAGGGAAGACTGGTGGAAAAAGGGTACACCCAAACCTATGGTATCGATTATACAGAGACATTTTCACCTGTAGCTAAAATCAACATAATACGAGTCTTGTTGTCTCTAGCTGCAAACTTGGATTGGCCATTACAACAGTTTGATGTGAAGAATGCCTTTCTTCATGGAGAATTGTTCGAAGAAATTTACATGGAACTCCCACCCAGATGCATGATACCAGAAATGCATAGTCGGAAGGTGTGCAGATTAAAGAAGTCATTGTATGGGTTGAAACAATCTCCAAGAGTGTGGTTCGAAAGGTTCACAAAGTCTATGAAAGCCTTTGGTTACCATCAGAGCAATTCAGACCACACTTTATTCTTGAAAAAATAGTAGGGTAAGATCACTGCACTTATTGTATATGTGGATGACATGGTGGTTACAAGAACTGAATCGGAAGAAAGGAAGGCCCTACAAGGTTACTTTTCTAGAGAATTCGAAATGAAAGACCGAGGCTCCTTGAAATATTTCCTTGGGATCGAAGTATCTCGATCTGATAAAGGGATATTTCTGTTTCAAATAAAGTATGCCTTAGACTTGTTACAGGAAGCCGGTACATCAACATGTCAACCAACTGATACATCAGTGGAAGAAGGACTGAAGTTATTTATCGAGTCTCATTAGGTACCAGTGGATAAAGGGCGATACCAAAGGCTCGCATGAAGGTTGATGTACTTAGCACACACAAGACCAGACCTTGCCTATGCATTGAGTATTGTTAGCTAGTTTATGAATAATCCTAGAGAGCAACATATGAATGCAGTTATGCGCATTTTGAGGTATCTAAAGTCTGCTCCTGGAAAAGGAATTTTGTTCACTAAAAATGAAGATTATCAAAGCGTGGATGTGTATACTGATGTTGACTGGGCTGGAGCAGTAGATGACAGGTGGTCTACTTCAGGTTATTTCACCTTTGTAGGAGGTAATCTTGTTGCATGGAGAAGCAAAAAACAGAATGTTGTTGCCTGATCAAGTGTGGAGGATGAATTTAGATGTATGGCACTTGGCATGTGTGAAGTGTTGTGGCTATGACTTCTCTTCAAAGATTTGGGTTGTTCGCCTAGGCAACCAATTCACCTATATTTTGACAATAAAGTAGTGTGTGATATTTCTCATAATCTGGTTCAACATGATCATACAAAGCATGTGGAGGTTTACAGATTCTTCATTAAGGAGAAGTTGGATGAGAAAATTGTGAAGTTTCCCACGATTCGATCAGAGGATTAGTTGGCCGATATTCTCACAAAAGTTGTTTCAAGTCGAGTGTTCTCAAATTTTTTAGGCAAGTTGGGCATGTGTGACATCTATGCACCAACTTGAGGGGAGTGTTGAAATATCCAATTCTGATTATTTCTAATATTGGACTGATTCTTTCCAATTCTGATTATTTCCAATATTGGACTGATTCTTTCCAATTCTAATTATTTCCGATATTGGACTGATTCTTTCCAATTATGATTATTTCCTTTCCTGTAAATACAGGGTTGATACATTATATATGTACCTATACAAATTCATTGAATAGAACACGAAACAGTATTCTTCTTGAAGTCTGATTTTTAGGTCACCTTTGGCTCGGGCCCGAACAAATATAAAATCTAAATTGCAAATCTTGTTTTCTATTGGATCACAGCTAGATTTGAAAACCACTATCACTTAATCAAAGTCTTCACACACATGTGGTTTGCAAAATGGAGAAATAAGAACAACAGTTTGGAATTACTTGAACTCAGTGAGTTTGTGAAATCACTCCACTTAGGTGTGGTGTGCCTATTGAACGCATCGATTTTGCAAACAAGCACTTGTTCTTTAACTTATATTATCAACATTATTTACCAGGGATAAAATCGCTCACCTTGCATGGAAGTCTCTTCTCTCCTCTCTTTAAAGCCAAGGATTTGGCATCAATCTCTTGAACCCAACGATTCGGTTCTTCATTCAAACTAAACAATTTCTAATGAAGCATAATCGATCACATGGGAAGGAATCATACCTTCTTACTTAGTAATTTATGTCTCTCGTCGATGATATGAAGACAAGTATAATTGCAAGATTTTAGTTTTACATTGTTTAAACCCAATTTGGTGTGCCATATATCATAATGAATCATAATTATAAGTTGCATTGATAATATTTCATTTATTGTTATTTCGAGTAAAAAAATTAAACCAAATTTGGTGTTCCATATATCATAATGAATCGGTGTGTTTATATGTATAGGGACCATCGTTAATATATATATATTTTTTAAAACATTATGTTTTATTACAAATGCATGCAAACTAACATAGGTGTGCAAGTTTCTTGTGAACATCGATGTGATTTGTAAGTTAGCACACCAACTTGTGATAAGTGTGTAGATATGGGGCATTCAAGTATTAGTATTTTAAGTATTTTTTAAAATTGATATTTATATCTAATTCAATGAAGCATGTAGCACGATGCACTAGTGCATCTAGAGGTAAAATACACATTCAAGATATAGTTTGATTTTAATTATTTTAATTGATATTTTATTATAAATTTCCATGACCTAATGTCACTGAACACATCAATGTGATTGTCAAGTGTGATGAATATGGTTTAAACACACCAAGTAAAACACATTTGCTAAAAGCTTCAACTGCCAGCCTCCACTATAAGTGGAGAAGGAAGAGTTGGTGTTTTCCTTGTAGGACACTTTGGAAGTAGTAAGGTAGTGTTAACTTCTATCACACCCTCTTTAAGTAGGCCTAATGATTCATAATATGTGTTTCCTCCTTAGGTAATGGGTTTGAATTCAAAGAGGATAGGGTATAAAACCTCTAGAATGTGAGTTCAAGTGTAGTTCAATGGAGATGTTATCATCTTCCATGCAATCCATTTTCATTACTGGAGAGAGTTATAGAAGCAATGTGGAGCAGTTTTCTTCTCACCCCGTTCCTCTCTTAATCTCCAAATCCATCGAAATTCTCTTTTCCCATTTATTCTTTGCAACTTTGGAGGGTGGGGCATTGAGTGCTCACAACATTCCTCCCACCAAAATGGAATACTGTGACTATTGATGCACTTTAGGATGGGGGATATAATTAGTGAACTTCATAGATGAAAGTGATAGTGCCTGAGAGAAATTTTAGAGGTTCAAGGAAACATCACAAAGGATTATATGGAAGTTGAGAGGTAGAGGACCTAGTTTGAAGCGAAGGTCAAAGAAGCCAATCCAACTCATGATAAATTCACTATGGAATCATGAAAACACATTATGGAGCCGAGTTACTGAGAGTTGGAATACAAGAAATCTAGGTCTATCCTTTAGATGGAATACATGGATTTGGAGGCATGTGTTCCTGTGAATCAATATCTTCTATCCCTTTGGACTATTCTTATAAACATTCGAAGATTGTAAACGAATATCAATACACAACTATTGTATAAAAATAACATGTTACCTTTTCAATCTACCTTGCTAGAGCCTATTTATTTTCTTTGCAAAATGTTAATTATTGTTTTAAAAATAAGCTTAAAAGACGAAGTTTTAATTGTTTAGCTAAAGTTGAGATAAAATAAGATTTAATAAATACTTCTATTTAATTTCATAAACACGATTTGAAGGCATTATTATGCTATATATATGATATATATTTTTATAAAAACATAAATATACCACTTTTCATAACCAACTTCTCATTCGTACAGAGTCAAACTTAGTATACGTTGATTTATTATTAATGGAAAAATTGATAATCACCATTCAACAATAAAAGAATTATTATTGGTTTGTTAAATATTTGGTTAATATTATTTATTTTTTACATTTTTTTATATTCTTTGTAAATTTGTTAGCAATAATTATGATGTATAATTTGACAAGGATATCAAGTGAGACACATAATAAAGACAATTAAAGTGAGAACATGAAATTCAAAGCACTCAATCACTCAAACTAGTCAAGTAGACTAACTTTTAATCTAATATATGAAACTATTAGTCATATTAAGCTTGAGAATAGAAAAAATTATAATCAACTTAGCGTAAGTTTTAAATTTTAACTACCAATAATGAGGTACAACTCTAAGCCTAAGAATAAAAACATGTTTCTTTCTTCAAAATTACATGCTACATTAAAAATAGGCTATCTCATCCATATACATCCATTCAGTGGAACCTGCTCTCCATTCTACATTTTTTTCTTCCAAAATCATGTTTTTAAAAATTGGAAAATTTTCTTGATTGTGTTTGATTGTTTTCAGATTATGTGTTTACAAACTCGAATTATTGAGCTTGCAAACATGGATTTAAATATCATGAATGTCAAGGACTATCTTGATTATTATAACCTGCATTCATCTCATGTTGGTACTTTCTTACTATGTTTGTATCTGTCTTAGGGATGGTTGTTTTTTTTTTCCATACTTTAGGCATGCCAGAGATAGTATTCGAATTCTTGGGGAAAAAGATCTCCCAAACTGTAAAATATATGTACAATAAATATATAAAGGAATGAACCCATGAATGAAGCATAGGTAGATATGACATGAAATCCTATGAATAATAAAAGATAGTGTGGTTTCATTTATCATGGTAAAGACTTTCCTACAATGGCCTTTCAACACATGTCGAGTGTTATGTTTGGAGTGTTGTTGAAATTTGATTTCAAAGAGCCGAAGAAGCCATTGATTCCCATAACAATCAGGAAAACAAATTTCCATGCATGCATTGCATCATTTTTGGTGCGAAGCTGCACCATGATGTTCCCATACTTTATTGTAAAATATTCAATTTACTTCTTCAATAAATGGTTTTGAACCTTAAATTTCAGTTTTAAATGACAGTGAAAAATGTTGAGAAAGAAACAAAGAAACCTAACTATGAGCATTTATACTTCTTGATATCACCAACACAACTGATTGAATTCAAATTGAGATTAATAGATTAAACCTCTACCAAACAATAAGGAAAATATCGAACTCTAGATTTTGAGGTAATTATTTTCTCCCAAAATCGACCTCAACTTGATAAAAAATGAAGGAAAATAAAATTATTTTCTCCTTTTTTGGGGGGCGGGAGTGGGTGAAAATGTTATTTGAACATCGATGCAATAATTGAACATGGATGTCCTTCAAGACAATTTTTTGTTTGAAGGATAGAAATGTTAGCACTCAATTTTAAGCTCTTATTCAAATACACAAAATCTCAATTTTTGTTCATAGTAGTTACGTTACCTTCTGATATTTTTTTTATTTCAATGCTCTTTATATGATGTTTTCATGATGTAATCACTTGGCTTGTCAACCCAAGGGAGAATTCATTAAACTATAATGATTATTGACGATTATTTCAATTGTGAAGGACAATGTTTGACATGTTGAGGCTTATGCTATACGCAGAGGAGTGTTTTGCTTGTTATTGTAGGATATTTTCTGGAATAGGGTATTTTGATGACCCATGGATATAGTATGGACCAGGTGACTGCATAAACTGAGGGAAAGAAAGTTGTGCAAGTTTCCCTAGCTCTGTTATAACTCCCTCGTATGAAAAATAGAATATATAAAGACATAGCCAAGGGTAGTTGGAGAGACAGGACCTGTATCGATAAATCCAGTGCCAACACCAGCAATAGTAGATCTCATAGACACATATCTCAAAAAAACAACATCATGCATTCTTATGAATATAATTTAGTTCATCAATTAGAAACCATATGTCTTCTAGTGTGTTTCTTGTACAAGATGTGATAACCACATTCTCTACAATAAATTACATCAGACAATATTTAGTGAATTTTTAGGTCCAAGGTTTGTGATATCATACAAGTGTACGACAAAACCTGGTTTAGAAACAACAAAACACAATCAATTAAATCACTTATGCTAACATAAAAAAGAATAATCCATATAACATGTTCAACAATAAAAGTAAAGATACTTCCATCAATAGATTTAACATATATTTTATGATATTAAACCGATTAACCTACTTTTGAGAGCCTTACCAACAAAATCTCATGTGTCAATATCTCCTTTGAGAAAAGCCAACTCATTTGTCACATGATCATCTAGGATAACTTTAAAATTTAACATTTCCCATCGATTAAGCTTGGTAGAGTCACCACTAAAGGTAGATCTATGTATATTTTTCCATAAGAAAGGAAGACCTATGACCCATGTGGTATTCCAAATTTTTCTATACCATGCTACATCATTATCCAATTGTTTCCAAGAATGACACCTCTCCACCTAAATAGTCCCACAAAAAGAAATAAGTATTTTGTTGTAATCCAATAATAGAAACCCATGACTATTGTAAAACTAAAAAAAAATGCTTCATATTCTCCTCTTTTTGGGAAACCACATGTAAGGGACAAGTGACTTATTGCATTGAGAGAAGATAGGTGCACTCTACAGCGTAGTATGTATGATATGTGTCGCATGCATTATACATGTGAAAATATTATAAACTAAAATGAAATAAATTTACGTTAGTGATGTAAAAGAGAAAATAAAAAATAATCCAACCAATCCGTAGTCACCATAATGTGTGTGTGTACATGTGTGTAGAATAATAAAACAAACTATTCTTGAATCTTGTAATTACTCAGAGCTTTGAGCTGTATTTTCTTGTTGATCGATGCTTAATAGATCCAGGGTTCAAATGGACCTACATGTAGGCTCACTATGTAGAAGTGGTTACCCAGAGAATAAAATCTAATGAAATGCACTATGCTCTCTCCTAAGAGAGAATATACGTTATAGCGACACGTATTTATCCAAAAACAACGTCGATGTTATCTAACTGGCATATGATATTATATTTCACTACAAGCATGGAAGGAAAACTAACCTCAAAAGATAACACGTTGAATAGTCACATCATACAAGATTAATATGGTAACATATGGCAGACTCATATTGGCCACACATGAACGATGTATTTGGAGATGAATCAAATTACCAAGTTGGATCTCTTCCTAATTGTGACATTGCAATCTACTACTACTACTACAAAAATCGAGTCGTGTCTCCTTGCCGTCAGTGGCAATCCAACGATAAAATCCATCGAAATGACTTCCCATTTCGATTCTGGTATGGCATGTGGTTGCAGTAATCC
>JZKD02S2001792.1:193192-210482 GCA_000966675.3 Picea glauca | reverse complement strand
ATGGGAAATGGACACAGAACATGTATGGGATATATGGAAATGAAACCTTCATAGATGAGGCATGAGAAATAAGTTAGGTAAATTGAGGAGGATATGGTGTAAAGGGACGAAAAAAGACAAGCATGCGTCGTGGGTCAGAAAACAAAAGGACATGAAAGTTTGACCAATCCTAGACAAAGTCAAGGAAATGGGAATGAGGACCCCCATAACTGAAATAAGATTAACATATATACCAAAGGAAAATGAGATAAAACGAAGAGAGTGGATGAAGGAGAAAAAGGACAAAACAATGAAGGCCTCTTGGACTTGTCCTCATATAAAGAAGCAACTAATAAACAAGACAATGAATGCACAACTCTGATAAACATAACATATGAGAATACCATATGGCAGAACCCCAACATTCTTATGGAGAAGAGAAAGAGAGAAGGAACTACAAGGTAGCGTGAATCAATGAAATGAGGGAAAATCAAAGAGAGAAGAAGGTAGGAGAGAAAATGAAAGAATAGAAAGGTAGGAACCAATGAAATGAAGAAATATTTGAGAAAAAAATAAATTTAGTAGAAGAGTAGATCAAAAAGTGGGACAAAATGAGAGAGGATGAGAAGAAATCACATGAAAAGACTATAGAAACAAAGAGGAAAACAATGGAAATAAGGCAAAGAAAGAAAGGTCAAGGCAAAGGTGGATCTAAGAGGAGAAGACAAAAAAAGGAGTAGTGATGCAGGAGAATCTCTCCATGCCAGCTAGTCAGCCACGTCAGCGCGCACTCATGCAGGGATGAAAGGGAGGCGCAGCCTCATTTTGAATTTGAATTCAATGTAAATAAATGCCTTAGGTTGGTGAGCCATGAATGCCATGCCTTTGCGTAGGTTGTATATAAGATACACATTTATTATAGATTGGCTGAGATCTAGTTCTGGATAACAGACTAGATAGCCATTGATTGTAATTAATTAGAGTAGGTAAATTCTGGAGGGAAGCGCTAAGAGCCCTCAGGTAAAAGAGATTTCATATCTCATTT
Organism: Picea glauca; assembly: GCA_000966675.3. Taxonomy (NCBI): domain Eukaryota; kingdom Viridiplantae; phylum Streptophyta; class Pinopsida; order Pinales; family Pinaceae; genus Picea; species Picea glauca. Next base: position 209,458 of record JZKD02S2001792.1, on the reverse strand, counting down.
TGTGAGGGGGAATGGTAGAGTTGAAGAGATGAGGAGAGCTCGGGAACACCTTGTAAAATATACAGGCATTTGCCATTATTAATCCAGAGCAGTTTTTCCTGCACCAGTCTGTCAATATATGCATGTCTGTATGTGTGTGGTCATTATATGCTGCAATTGTGTATTGTCATCATGTATTTGCAGGGAGTTGGTTTGATTCAGGTTTGAGAGGTATTTGAGGGTTCATGCCATGAGGGCGTGACAGAGTGTTGAGACTCTGAATCCCAGTGCACAGAGGATGCGCTTCTGAACTCAGGGGAGTCAGACGAAGACGTGCTGAGAGCACAAGCATTGAAGTCAACAACTCAGATAGAAGGAGGACTTTGGGGTTGCTGAACACCTCAATAGTCAAGGCAGTGTAGCTGAAACACTGTTGTCGATAGAACCTTTGAGAAGTTTTGTAGGAACTCTACCAAGAGGGTATCGAGTGTGTGAGAGAAATAAATCTGCTGTGAGTTCTTAAGCGAATACCAGAATCACTGAGGATTCTGAGAGGCTCTTCCAGGAGGGCATTGAGCAGGTGCACAAGGTGCATAGGAATCCAGAACCACTGAATGTTCTATGGGAGAAGAGACTCCGTCGGGAGGACGTTGAGTAAATGTTTGGGCAAGCACAGGAGGAAGAACCCTTGGACTTCTGAAGTGAAAAAGCAGAGTCCACTGAGGGACCTGTACTGGGTTACTGAATACCCAGAAAGACTCAGCACGAAGGTTGCTTGAGCAAGGAGCCAGGGAGGCGTCTATATTCTCGATCTGAGGGAGAAGGAAGACAAAATCCCCCCAAGGGGTCTGAGTGTTTGGGGAAGCTCAGGACAGATAGCGCTTTGAGCGCGAAGACTCTGTAGGGGTGCAGGAGCCAACAAATCCCATGAGGGTTCAAAGGACAGAAGTTCAGGAAGGGAAGCGCTTTTGCGCGTATCAGCGGGACTCATGTTAAGAGTTCACAGAGGAGAAGAAACGAACAAGAGTCCCGAAGATCCAACACTTGGAGAGTGATTGGACGCTGAGCGCAAGGAGTGCGCCAACTTTCCATTGAAGGAGTGGGAGAAACAAAGTTCAGAAGGGATAGTTCCGTGGTGAGACTTTGGGAACAGACCCAGGAGGAACGCGAATTGAGAGAAGCTTTGGAGCGGGATATCTCCAAGAGGAGGTGAATCAACGGACAGGATTCGCGTCGGAGAATCGCGAAATCTCGAGGATCGTTGGATCATTGAGAAGCTGCAAGGAGTTTAACCCTTGGGCACAGGAGAGAACCGGCCATCGAATTTCGGCACATCGAGGTTCAGGCTTCGACGATTGCAAAGGCAAGAGGTTCATTTCCTTTTGAAATCGCTAATAGCGATTTCCCGATTTAACGAGAGCCGTCGATTGGGACGAGGACAGGTGGCATGCGATCCCATCATATCGGGGTTTGACGTTCGGATTTTTCGACATCACGAAACTCTTGCATCGTGGATCCGCGATCCGCGAAGTCCCGAAGAGGACGCGGCAGTGGGGGACCCCAGGTACTAGTGGAAGACAGGCGGCGCGATCTCGGAGAATCGGCACCTCGGCACTCGGGGTTTTGAAATACGGAGTGTTGACATCGCAAAGGGTGATTTCCCGATAGAATGAGGGGGAGACAGGTGTCAAGGCGTAGGCCTCACCAGAGGTGCTGACAGGTGGCGTGATATCGGGGTTTCGGCATTCGGGATTTCCCAATGCAAGAAATTCATGACAGTTGAAATCGCGATCCCACGATTCCCGATCGCACGAGTGCAGGAGTGACGTAGCTGAGTGGGACCTCCGAAGAAGGTGGAGGACAGGTGTCATCGGACTTCGGGGATTTGACGTTTCGGGGTTTTCGACCACAAGGAAATTTGCATCGTGGATTTGTGATCCGCGAAATCTCGAAGTGACGTGGCGTGTGGGACCTGAAGACTCTAGTGGAGTACAGGTGGAAGCATATCAGAGTTCGGGGTTCGGGGATTCATAGTGTAAGTGAATCACGACATTTCATGCGTCAATTTTCCGACAGGGAAATCTCCGATCAAGGGAAGTGTTGACCCGTTGACCATCGGGGATCGGGGTTTTGGTTTGCATGTGAATTGTGTTCGCGTGAACCGCGAACTCCCGAGTCGTGATATCCCGATTTCCGAAGGGGGATATCGCCGAAGCAACCTAGTGCACTGTGGGTAACTCTCGAGGGGAGATTGGAAGAGTCCTTTGACTCTTCAGGCCGAGACATAGAGAAGGTCCTGGTGAGAGAAGGGTGGAACCGTGAGGGTTGCCACTTTCTCTATTGCGTCAAGTGGTATCAGAGCGGGATTTCATCTGTATATTGCAGGTGAAGGAAGACAGGGTTGCTGAGAACTCTGTGGGGACTTGCTTGCTGGAGGTAGCAGTCCGTAGACAGTCAGAGGGAGACTGTAGAAGGAAGTTGAGCACTCAGGATTACTGGAGTGACAGCAGTAGATCTATCGAGGGGACAGATAGACACAACAAAATGGCTACTGAAGGCCATAGGAAGAAAAGCAAGGCAGAAAGGCTTGCAGAGGAAGAAAAAATGACTAGATACCTCTATGAATTAAAAGAAGACATAGAGAAGATGGAACTGCGGATGTGGCAGGATAGGAGGAGGAGACGACTGCGTGAATTGCCAATGAAGAAGGCAAAAGAGAAATGGCCAGTCAAGCAACTGATGTTCATAGGACAGCGTAGGTTGTTGAAAAGATGGCTGAGGTATGCTGAGAACCTCAGGGCCACAGAAGAAGATATGATTTGTTACTGTTGGCCAGAGACAGGACAAAGACTCGATAGCGATAATGATGATGATTGGAATGAATTGGAATCAACTGATGGTTTCAAATACTGTCGGTTGGGCAGAAAAGAAGAAATTCCAGTTTGTCAGGAGGGCAACGAATTGGGATCAGTTGAGGATCTCAAAGACTGTCGTGAGGACAGCCAAGGAATTTCAAATGGCCAGCTGGGCGTTGATCATAGATCTCTGCGAGGTCTCAAAGACTGCCATGAGGGCAGTGAAAGCATTGAAGACTGCCAAGAGGGCAGCGGAAGCGTACTAAGCTGCCTGGAAGGTAGGGATGAAAAACTGAGACTGTCTGAGAGTCTCTTGGACTCAAGGGAGAGTTCAATTCAGCAAAGGTTGCTGATGAAGATGGGATCGGTTGGTCTCATGATCTGCCAGGGGAGCAGCAGTGACAACATCCCATATTGCCAAGTGGGTAGGGATGGACAGATGAATTTGGATCAGCTAGAGGAGCTGACAGAGCAAATGGGACTGCCTGATAGTCTCATAAATTCAGAGAAGAATTTAGATCAGCAAGTGCAGCTGACAGAGGTGAAAGACTAGAATGATATTCTGATGATTGGGGGAATACAAATATTCCTGCCATTTGCCCAGGAGGAGGCAGAAAATTCTGTTCAAAATGCAACAACAACAGGGGAACAGTCACAGTTGATGATGACTGTCAAAGAAGAAAAAGAGTTGGAGCAGGTATCTGAGACTGCCCAAGTGGATGAAGAGAAGAATGAGTGTTCTGAGGAACAACTCAACAAATTCAGCCAGCAAGTTGAGCAAGCTGCAGCATTTGAGCTGACAGCAAAAGAAATAGAAGAAGGAAACGAGCATTTCAAGGAATGGCTCGACATATTCAGCACTGGAGCTGAAGAGACTGCAATGTGGGGGTTGGCAGTAGAAAATGAAGAAGGTGAGCATTCGGTGGAATGTCTCAGTGACTTCAGCTAGGAAGTTGGAAGAGCTGTAGCACTGAGGCTAACAGCAGAAAAAGAAGCCGAAAAGGAAGAGGAGCATTCTGAGGAATGGCTCAGCATTTTCAGCCATGAAGTTGAAAACAATCCAACAGAGGGGGTTGCAGAAACAGAGAATGAAGACACAGACAACATATGTCTTGCTGAGTTGTGGGAGCAGATTGAAGCCCTAGAAGACAGGGTGAAAGTGCAGGGCATGCACATCCAAYAGGTRARGTTGGAAATRRAYRARGATGGCATGGGAGATCATGMTGTTGATCWKCCCMATGGCCMAAAWWTTTTGCAGCTGTGGAGACTGCAACAGAAAAACCAGCCACTGGAGAAGCTGGATGARGCGATCAARGAGATCATGGAGCTGATGTTGARRTCAGCGCAGACTACCAGCRAGGAKMAGYTGGGYARAAGGAAAGGACAGCAGCARCAGCGYARCRGAAGCAGCAGCAGCAGCAGAAWGGAGYARRKGRAAAGCTCCAMMGACTTGTTTGGGACCCAGGTGGATTCCAAYARTYCASAGRGGAAGCTCATGAGCAGGAGCTCATGATTTTTGCAGCTGTGGAGTATGATGCAGGAGCATCTCTCCATGCCATCCAGTCAGCCACGTCAGCGCGCACTCATGCAGGGCTGAAAGGGCGGCGCAGCCTCATTTTGAATTTGAATTTAATGTAAATAGATGCCTTAGGCTGGTGAGCCATGAATGCCATGCCTTTGCGCAGGATGTAGATAAGATAGACATTTATTATAGATTGGCTGAGATCTAGTTCTGGATAACAGACTAGACAGCCATTGATTGTAATTAATTAGAGTAGGTAAATCATGGAGGGAAGCGCTAAGATCCCTCAGGTAAAAGAGATTTCATATCTCATTTTGTGAGGGGGAATGGTAGATTTGAAGAGATGAGGAGAGCTCGGGAACACCTTGTAAAATATACAGGCATTTGCCATTATTAATCCAGAGCAGTTTTTCCTGCACCAGTCTATCAATATATGCATGTCTGTATGTGTGTGGTCATTATATGCTGCAATTGTGTATTGTCATCATGTATTTGTAGGGAGTTGGTTTGATTCAGGTTTGAGAGGTCTTTGAGGGTTCATGCCATGAGGGCGTGACAGAGTGTTGAGACTCTGAATCCCAGTGCACAGAGGATGCACTTCTGAACTCAGGGGAGTCAGACGAAGACGTGCTGAGAGCACAAGCATTAAAGTCAACAACTCAGACAGAAGGAGGACTTTGGGGTTGCTGAACACCTCAATAGTCAAGACAGTGTAGTTGAAACACTGTTGTCTACAGAACCTTTGAGAAGTTCTGTAGGTACTCTACCAGGAGGGTATCGAGTGTGTGAGAGAAAGAACTATGTTGTGAGTTCCTAAGCGAATACCAGAATCACTGAGGATTCTGAGAGGCTCCGCCAGGAGGGCATTGAGCAGGTGCACAAGGTGCATAGGAATCCAGAACCACTGAATGTTCTATGGGAGAAGAGACTCCGTCGGGAGGGCGTTGAGTAAATGTGTGGGAAAGCACAGGAGGAAGAACCCTTGGACTTATGAAGCGAAAAAGAAGAGTCCACTGAGGGACCTATACTGGGTTACTGAATACCAAGAAAGACTCAGCACGGAGGTTGCTTGAGCAAGGAGCCAGGGAGGCATCTATATTCTCCATTTGAGGGAGAAGGAAGACAAAATCCCCCCAAGGGGTCTGAGTGTTTGGGGAAGCTTAGGATAGATAGCGCTTTGAGAATGAAGACTCTGCAGGGGTGCAGGAGCCAACGAATCCCGTGAGGGTTCAAAGGACAGAAGTTCAGGAAGGGCAGCGCTTTTGCGCGTATCAGCGGGACTCATGTTGAGAGTTCACAGAGGAGAAGAAACGCACAAGAGTCCTGAAGATCCAACACTTGGAGAGTGATTGGACGCTGAGCGCAAGGAGTGCACCAACTTTCCATTGAAGGAGTGGGAGAAACAAAGTTCAGGAGGGATAGTTCCGTGGTGAGACTTTGGGAACAGACCCAGGAGGAACGTGAATTGAGAGAAGCTTTGGAGCAGGATATCTCCAAGAGGAGGTGAATCAATGGACAAGATTCGCGTAGGAGAATCACGAAATCCCGGGGATCGTTGGATCATGGAGAAGATGCAAGGAGTTTAACCCTTGGGCGCAGGAGAGAACCGGCCATCGAATTTTGGCACATCGGGGTTCGGGCTTCGGCGATTGCAAAGGCAAGAGGTTCATTTCCTTTTGAAATCGCAAATAGCGATTTCCCGATTTAATGGGAGCCATCGATTGTGACGAGGATGGGTGGCACGCGATCCCATCATATCGGGGTTCGGCGTTCGGAGTTTTCGACATCACGAAACTCTTGCATCGTGGATCCGCGATCCGCGAAGTCCCGAAGAGGACGTGGCAGTGGGGGACCCCAGGTACTAGTGGAAGACAGGCGGTGCGATCTCGGAGAATCGACACCTCGACACTCGGGGTTTTGAAATACGGAGTGTTGACATCGCAAAGCACGATTTCCCGATAGAACAAGGGGGAGACAGGTGTCAAGGCATAGGCCTCACCAGAGGTGCTGACAGGTGGCGTGATATCGGGGTTTCGGCATTCGGGATTTCCCAATGCAAGAAATTCGTGACAGTTGAAATCGTGATCCCGTGATTCCCGATCGCACAAGCGCAGGAGTGACGTAGCTGAGTGGGACCTCCAAAGAAGGTGGAGGACAGGTGTCATCGGACTTCGGGGATTCGGCGTTTCGGGGTTTTCGACGACAAGGAAATTTGCATCGCGGATTCGCGATCCGCGAGATCCCGAAGTGACGTCGCATGTGGGACCTGAAGACTCTAGTGGAGTACAGGTGGAAGCATATCGGAGTTCTGGGTTCGGGGATTCATAGTGTAATTGAATCACGACATTTCATGCGCCGATTTCCCGATAGGGAAATCTCCGATCAAGGGAAGTGTTGACCCGTTGACCATCGGGGATCGGGGTTTTGGTTTGCATGTGAATTGTGTTCGTGTGAACCGCGATCTCCCGAGTCGCGATATCTCGATTTCCGAAGGGGGATATCGCTGAAGGAACCTAGTGCACTGTGGGTAACTCCTGAGGGGAGATTGGAAGAGTCCTTTGACTCTTCGGGCCGAGACATAGAGAAGGTCCTGGTGAGAGCAGGGTGGAACCATGAGGGTTGCCACTTTCTCTATTGCGTCAAGTAGGGGGATAAAGACAAATTTGTAGATGAATATGTTCCTAGTGAATATGATAAGGAAAAATATGCACAGGTAATCATTAGATTCCTACATAATAGAGGACATGAAATTAGAGATACTAAGGACATAGAAGAGACCTTGTTGCAACTAGGAATTGTACAACAAGTGGTAGATCGAACTAGTAAATGTTGTAAATTTAAGTAAAAGAGCTCGAAAACCATTGATTGCAATACAACAAGAAAAAGCATGGAACATGAATGTAGAGGATGTTTTACAAACAAAGTTTAAATCACATGAAAAGGTCCAAGATAAACCACAAACACTATTGGAATTTTATTAAAGAAATAAAGTGTTGATCATGCAAGTATTTTTTCCTAGGATAGGGGACAATCTTAGATGGCTAATGGCATCTTAGGATGATGGCTTCAATGTGATAGAGGCTCAAGGAAAAATTTCATTGCCCTGTCAAAAGGGTCTCATAAGGTCATGACTATACAATGTGGTGGGTATATTTCTTATAAGAAATTAATGGTTTGTAAAAAGGGAAAAACACAATAATATAAATCCACCCTAATTATTTCTTGAGGGAGAAACAAAGGGACTATGATACCACAATAGGGGAAGAGGAAACAGGATTTTTGGTTGATTTAGCCTTATCATTGTCCTTGGGGTACTATCTTTTCTTTCATTTGTATCCTTACAACGTTCCCATCAATCTTTGACTTCCGAGTTGGTCTAAGTAAAAGTCTCATATGTGTCATATCTTGAGGAAGAGAGAGGGGTATCATGCAAGAAAATGTTTTGCATTGTCTTTCCCATGTAGGATGGTTGGAGAGAAACCATGCTTATAATTTCCACAATAGTTAAGATAATCCTTTAGACCTACAACCCAATTATTGTTCCTCATTGATTGTTCAAATTTCACCACTAAAGTGTACGGAGGTATACATACCCTACATCCTTTCCTTATCAAGTGATAAAGAAAAACATGTAGTAGCAAATCATGCAAGCAAGGAATTGATGTGGCTAAGAAAATTACAAAAATATGTTAGGTTAGAGCAACAAAATCCCGCAATTTTAGGATGTGATCACCAAAGTTTCATTGAAATGGCTAAGAATACTAGGTTTCATGCAAGAATAAAGTGAATTTAAGTGTAGTACCATTATGTTTTTGAGCAATTGGAGAAGCATAAATTTTAGCTTGAGTTTTGTGAAACAAGATAGTTTTTTCACTAATGTAATGACAAAGGTACATACTCAGATGGATTGAGAAGTCTTGTAGAGTATGAGGATAGACATGCATAGATTTATTAATCCTTTAAGTGTTTCAATTTTGAGGAAAAGCCCTTAATTCTAGATCATCCCACTCGAAGGCTTTGAGACCCAGCTGTTATGTGAAAAACATCTTAACGACATCCATGATATCCCATGTATTGGAAAAATATCCCCTAGAGATCCCTCAGAGGATTTGGTCATGGCCATTAAGCTAAGAATATTTTATTAGGTGACAAGGGCTTGGTTTTTGTCCCCATACATGGTAAATGTCCTAAGACTCATTCGTATTGTGAAAACATACCAATAGTCCAGATATTCCTAGTTAGAGTCCTTGTTCATGGAAAAGAAATCCTTTTTTAGGTCCCAAGGCCCTTATTTTCCTCCCCAGGATATAACATAGGCCTTGAATCTCATGTGTGGTGTGAAAAAATCATACTAGTGCCCATATCCCACCCAGAGTCCAAAGATACCTTAGAAATGATCTAAGTGGTTGTTTGAGGCCTAGTTCATGGCCCTTGAACACAAGAAGCTTCATTTTGTGCCTAATCTCTCTGTTCTCCTCCCCTTTCCATGGTATATTCCCTAAGACCCATTCTTACTATGAAAACATACTAATGGTTCCAAAGGTACCCATAGAGACCAAAGATCCCCTTCAGAAATCTTATTTGGTTGTTCATTGGTTCAATAACTATTACATGAAGCTTGATACTGAGAAGATTCAAATAGGGCCTTAACACCTTTTTTTCTTTCCCTAACCATGGTTGATGCCCCTAGTACCTTACATGGTGTGAACATCCTCCCAATGGCTCTAAGTACCTTCTTAGAGGCTTGGAGAGCCAAATATGATGCATAAAACCTGTGAATGGTGCCCATATCCCACCCATAGGCCAAAGATCCCTTAGAGATGGTTTGTGTGGTGCTTCAAGGATTTGTTCATAACCATTGAGATCAAGAATATTTGTATAGGACCTAGGTCACTTGTTTTCCTACCTCATCCATGGTATATCTCTTGATACGAAATCTTATTTTCCATAATATATTAATGGTGCACACATTCCCAATAGAAGGACTTAGTCTTTGCCATTAGGCACGAGAAAGATTTTCTTAGAGAATGAGGCCTTGTTTTCCTCCCCAAAATATGGTATGTTCCTTGGACTTCATTTGTGGTGCAAAAAACTCCTAATGGCTCCCATATCTCCCCAAGAGGCCAAGAATCCCTAAAAAAGGAACTGTGTGGTTGTTCAAGGCCTAGTTCACTGACATTGATCTCAATAATATTTATTTTATGCCAAATTTCCTTGTTTTCCTCCCCTAGCCATGGCATAAGCCCACAATCCTTTCTTATTATGAAAAATGTAATATTGGCATGAAATATCCCACACGGAGGTGAAATATCCCCTACAAGTGTCTTGTGTAGTTGTACAAAGACTACTTCACAAAGATCAACGAGAAGATTGAAATTGGGCCTAAGTATCTTATGTTCTTTCCTTAACCATGGGTAAGATCCAAAGTGCCATATATGATGTCCAAAACTTGTGAATAGTGATTGTATCCCACCAAAAGTCCATAGATCCCTTAAATAGGATCTGTGTAGTGGTTTGAGGCCTTGTTCATGGCCATTAAGGATGAGAAGATTTGTTTAGGGCCTAAGGCCATTATTTCCCTCCCCTGGCCATGGTAGAGGTCCTAATAGCCATCATTATTATTTAAAGCATACCAATGTTGCACATATTCCTAATTGGAGGCCTTGATCTTGGTCATTAAGCACATAAGGTTCATTTAAATCCTAATTTACTTTTCTCCTTCCCTTGATGATGGTACACGCCTAAACTCTAAAGATACCCTACATAGATATTGTGTGGTTATCCAAGGACTGCATCACAATTATCAACCCTGATAAGACTCAAATAGGGCCTAAGCACCTTATGTTCTTTGCTATACATTATGCCCAAAACTTGTGAATGGTGACCATATCCCACCCAAATTCCATATATCCCTTACAGAGGATATGTATGGTGGTTTGAGGCCTTGTTCATGGCCATTAAGATCAAGAAGATTTATTTAGGGCCTAAGGGACTTTATTTCCTCCCTTGGCCATGGTATAGGTATTGAAACCCATTCTTTTTATTCAAAACATACTAATGGTGCACATATTCCCAAATAGAGGCATTTTTCATATTGCAACTATATTCTCAAATATTGGTGAGTGGTCAAATGCAACTATATTGCATCTTTTGAAACTATATGCAACTATATGCAACTTATGCAACTATATTGCAACTTATGCAACTATATTGCAACTATATTGCAATTTCAACTTTATGCAACTAAATGCAACTATATGAAACTAAATAGGTGTGGCAATTTCAACTTTATGCAACTAGATAGGTGTGGAAATTTCAACTTTATGCAACTAAATGAAACTATATGCAACTGTGTTGGTACTATATTGCAACTTATCCAACTATATGCAACTATATTGCAACTATATGCAACTATATTTCAACTTATACAACTATATGCAACTATATGAAACTATATGCAACTTATGCAACTATATTGAAACAATTTCGTATGCAACTATATACCAATATGCAACTATATGCAACTATGCAACATGCAACTTATGCAACTTTACGCAACTTTATGAAACATGCAACTTTATGCAACAATGCAACTTATGCAACATTGCAACTTATGAAACTATATGCAACTATATGCAACTATATTGCAACTATATGCCACTATATTGAAATTATATGAAAATATGCAACTATATGCAGCTATGCAACATGCAACTTATGCAACTTAAGCAACTTTATGGAACTTATGCAACTTAAGCAACTTTATAGAACTTATGCAACTTTACACAACTTTATGCAACTTTACACAACTTTATGCAACGATGCAACTTATGCAACTGCAACTATATGCAACTATATGATGGATAGGTGTGGAAATTTCAACTTTATGCAACTATATGATGGATAGGTGTGCCAATTTGAACTTTATGCAACTATATGCAATTGTGTTGGTACCAAAAATGGATCTATCTTCTTTGAGTGATGATCAAGATATAGTAAGAGAGGTTGAAAGTGAGTCGTGTTGTAATAGATCTATCGGTTCTAGATCAACTAGGTTGGAAAAGGTAAGGAAAATATTTCGTACCCGCATGCAATTTTTTATTGCCAACAGAGGGTCGTGTAATTATGATGCCAAGAGAATAGGTGACATTGAGTTGCCCTTGAGGTATAAACATCTAGTGCAATGATGGGCACCTAAGGAGCTACAATAAGTGGACATAGATTTCTTCATCGGTGGGAGGATGTATCGCATTGCTCCTTCTTCCTTACATGGATTGGGGTTATTTTCCATGGATGGAATAAAGGTCAACTATGGAACTGTAACTGAATTGATGGAGTATGTTGGACCATTATACAAATACAATCACTGGTTGATGTTGGTCCGATATACACAAAGTATGCGGAGATTCAGAGTTTCCACAAATTATATAAAACTACTAGATAACAATCAAAATAAAGGGGCAACTATGTATATTGATGGAAGGCCAAAATCTATTGGAAACATTGTGGGATTTATAAATAGTACACAACCAGTGGAAACAACTAAAAAATCGAATTGCATATTTGAGGCACGCAAAGGAAATTGTATATTTGTATGTGCAAGAAAAAAAATAGTTCCAGGGGAAGAGTTGTTGATCGATTACAACTTAAATCGAATATATGGAGGGGGTGCGACTATGGGGGTAAATATATTACATACCATTCAACTCAACCTTTGATCAATCATTGTTACAATTTATCGCTGCAATATTTCAAATTTTTACTGCATACATTTTTTACAATTACTTTCATAACTCTTGTTGATTAATTTATTGTCTCAACATATATCCAGGGTGACCATGGAAAGGCACCCACTTCGCCTCAACAGGTAAATTTTAAATACAGTAAAAACTTATGACTACAACAACTAAATTTCAGAAATTTCATTATTTTTTTTCTGTTATTACTACAATATTTCATTTTCTTAATGTTACAGGTGAATTTCATAACTTTTATTGATTGATTTATTGTGTCAACATCTGTCCAGGGTGACCATGGTAGAAAATCACCTGCTACATCTCTCCAAGGTGACTATGGAAAGGCACCCACTATGCCTCAACATGTAAATGTTAAATATAGTAACAAATTATGACTACAACAACTAAATTTCTAAAATTTCATTATTTTTTTTTCAGATATTACTCCAATATTTCATTTTTAAAATGTTACAGGTGAATTTCATAACTTTTGTTGATTGATTTATTGTGTCAGCTTCTGTCTAGGGTGACCGTGTCCGATTTTCACCCGCTACATCTCTCCAGGGTGATCGTGGAAAGGCACCCGTAGTGCCTCAGTAGGTAAATGTTAAATACAATAACAAATTATGACTACAACAACTAAATTTCTAAAATTTTGTTATTGTTTTTCTGATATTACTGCAATATTTCATTTTTTAATGTTACAGGTGAATTTCATAACTTTTTTTGATTGATTTATTATGTCAACATCTATCCAAGGTGACCGTGTCCAAAAATCACCCTTTACATATGTCCAGGGTGACTGTAGAAAGGCACCTGCAGTACCTCACCAGGTAAATGTTAAATACAGTAACAACTTATGACTACTACAACTAAATTTCTCAATTGTTAAAGTTCATCTCATTAATTTTATTCATCAATATATTGTGGCATGGTCAACATGGGAAGGCTCCCACAGAGGATATTGATGAGGATGAAATATTTTGTTCGATTGGCCCAATGACAACTGTAACAAAGGCCTTGAAAAATGATAAGATAGAATATATAGGTTTGATTAGCAAAAGACCCCTGACATAGGAGGACAGGGCAAGAATTGTAGAGCTGCAAAGTAAAATAACTAATTTTGGGGTAAGTGGCATATTCACATATTTTTATTAGCTATGACAATTTCATATTCATGTTTTAGTTTTATATTTTGTATATGATCTGATAAAGAAATTTTTTTCGTTTGTAGGAGTTTTTAAACCCCATGCATGGGGAACCTGTCAATCCTGCAACTGGTATAGGTAGCAGTGATGGTCCAATGAAAAAAAAGGTGGACATAGAAAAGTGCAAGTGAGGCTTTTTTATCCTCATGAGGTTCCCCTCGAATCCATTGATAAGAAAAATGATTTTGACCAGCATGATAAGCCGAAGCTTGGGACTCCACATGATGACTCCGGAGAGGAACATAGTGTAGGTGGACAAGATATTATTCTACATGGATTAGAATGAATTAAAGGCACCGGATCACTAGATGTCACCTTTCCGGTGGATGACGCATGTGTTCTGATCAAGATTCAGAAGATTGTAGGTAATTGTCCCATTAATTGTTTCATTTTTTTCATGAAATTGAAATGGACATTTGTTGAGATTATTATAAATTAATGGATAACACATTTTTGTAGGAAAGAATGTTTTCTATAGAAACTTACATGAAAAAGCATTGGATTTGTTTGTCCCCACCATTCGCACGCAGTGGAATGGCCAAGTTAGCAAAAAGAAAGATGATTTAATAGATCACATGGTAAACTTGTTCGGAAACACTTTCAACAAGAAAGTGGTTACAAATTTAGTTGGCGAGAATTTAAAATACGCCAAGGCCCAGTATAGGGATAAATTACAAATAGACCTCAATCACGACTGCCCTCCCATGGTTCCCGAGAAAGAGTGGAAGGTGCTAATAAAGGATGCAAATGAGAACTTGTTTAAAAAACAAGGACAAAAACCATGAGCTGGTCAAGAAAAGTAAAACACATGTCATATTATCACTGAAATATGAGCATTTGTGTTTTTCTTTCCTGTTTTAAGTAACAATTCTGATATCTATTTTTTTTCAAAATTTCCATATGTAGGCTACCAGACACATCCAAAGAAACAAACGCCAGAGTGGAAAAACACGACCAGCATAAACTAGGCCAGGGTGGCTACGGAAAACTAAAAGCTCGAATAGTAAGATTTAAATGATTAACTTTGGTTAATATTATTTAACATTAGCGAATAAATATATGTTTTTGTTATTGGTATTTTTAATGGTGTTATGCATTGCAGTTAAATATGTTCGACACTGCTGCCACCGAGGAGGACCTAAATCTTGGTTACAAGAATGGTTTTAAAAGTGTGATCGAATATAGAAAAAGCTTGGGCTAGACTCCTATCTCCCCAGCCATGCAGGTAAATCAAATGAATAAGGAAACCACAAGCGCATACTTGTAAAGTCTATTCATATTTTATTATATCACCTTTAACTAAGTACTTATGTTTTTTTTCAAGCAACAATGATACTACAGTAGTGAATCAAGCGGTATTTAGGAAACACTGCGTCATACAAGGGTCCACATGTCCAGTGATAGTGTAGAGCAGAGTACCCATTCCAGTATGTATGCTTCAGAATTAGAAATATTTACTGTGATTGTAGATATTTATTTCCTGACTTATACTTATATATTATCTTCTAAAAATTCAAGAGCATGTAGCTCAGGAGGGTGAAATGCAAGAGCAACCAAGTGGACAGGAAATTAACACACCAATTGTTCTACCTACAGAGACAGGTAAAGAGAAATAGTGTAATGTTAATCAAAACAATGAATTATTTATTTCAATTATATTTCAACATATCGATATGATCATTTTCATTGTTCCAGTGCACGACCCTGAACAGATGCCAACTAACCCTTCTCAGTGACATGCCAGAAGTATGGTAAATGAGCGTAAACAAACAATAGAAGGACAGGGCACACGAAATACAATGTCTTTGGATGATTATGATATCCCAATTGTCAGTTTTATGAATGTAAAAAAACATAAATCAAAGAAAAATTAGATGTATAAATTCATGACTTGTATATGGATCTTTATCGATGTTTATATGCTCATATGTTTTTATGACTATCCTAGTAATGCATTAATGTCTATATGTTTTCTATATAAAGAAAATCATTTGTTGGGTATGGGGAATTGAGAGCGATGTGAGGGAGGGAGGGGCAATATGAGCTTCCACCTTCACATGGTTGGCCCTGTTCAGTAGAGAATAACCTATTCTTGAAACAAAGAGAAGCTCATTAAGGTATGCGACAACTTGATCTTTTTCTAGAGTATTTTACATAACTAAATACATGCTTATTTGCTTATTAATTATTTACTCATATAAAAAAATTGTCTTTTATGATTCATGCAGGTTTTGGTGATGGAAATGCATCTTGTGGACAACTATTGTCAAGTTGTATGGGCTAATGGATCTGGTGAAAGGACAATGAAAAGGTAAGGGTTATGACATGTTTTTAAAAGTAGGTTTTATACTAGTAAAAGTTCATTAAGCCTATGAATATGTAGATATTGATATATATGCCAACTTCCATGTGGTGTTTTTATTGTCTAATTTATTTGTTATTGTCAATTTATTTGTCAAATTTAATGTGTATATATTGCATATATGCCAAGATCCATGTGGTGTTTTTATTGTCTAATTTATTTGTCCAATTTAATGTGTAGGTGGTTGTACACTACATCGAGTGTACACTCTTTACCTAGCTCAAATTTCAACTATAAATCAAGAACCCTAAAGAGGTATTTAAATATAATTTTGGTTTACTTGTAGTTTTTTTATAAAGAAGTATAACTATTTTAGAGAACCCCCATATACAAATTCTTTATCCATATCCTCATTGTGGAAAATAAATTAGAAAATATATCTCACTTCATTCATTTCCATAATCCTAACCTTATTAATATCCCTAGTCCAAATCCTAGTTCCTATTAAAAAATGCATTAAGCTAATCCCAATAATCTAGACCCCTCCTCTCATCCCACATGTTAGTGCAAGTATTATAAGGCTCCAAAGGACACTACTACAAAATTCTTATTCTTATAATAATAATTGACATCCAAATCCTTGTACATAGATGAGAAATCCCTT
>JZKD02S2001792.1:179433-191654 GCA_000966675.3 Picea glauca | reverse complement strand
AATGTAATATGGTATACCATATTACATATCTCGTGTAATTTGTTTTTTTTTTTTTAATTTAAAGGACGCGTCGCAATATCGACGATACTTTGTCGGAAGCCAATTTTTTATTTTGAACTTTCATCGCTATAGAGACGAAAGTTTGTCACAATTTTCCATGGTTTCGCATCGCACATACAACATCTGTGTCGTAAGTTTTTGTATTGGCATAAATGTTCGTCACTATTGCGACGCTTTTTCGTCGCAACGTTCCACAAACTTTTTACATTGCCACGTTTTTCCGTCGTAATTGCCACAAAGTTTCGTCGTAATTGAAATGATGCATAAGATTAACCTACCTTGATGGTGATGACACATGGCAAGCTAATTTCATTGTTGTTTCCATGAACACCTGGTTCATGGATATAGCGACGAAAAAAAGTCTTGGCTTTCGTGTAAATTGCGACGGATAAGTGTGGCAATAGCAACGAAAAACTGTCGCAAATTTGGTCATATGTACTAGTGTCTGACGACTCCATATCCTCCACTAACCAACAGTATATATTAATTCGGAAATTCACCTTTCACTACTTTGGGAAATTCTTCACTTGCTTTTCCCCAATGACCAAATCTCTGAAACCGTGACCGCACTAGATCAACGGTTCACAGGTCTCCCTATCCAACAATCTGGATTAAATCGACATTTCTCATATCGGGACTTCGCGTATCACGAAGTTGAAATAATTTTCTCCTCTATTCTCCCGATCCCCTAAATGCCGAAAACTGTCCCTAAACAATCAATGGTCCAGATCTCTCCTCAGTCAGCGGCTAGGATCTTTTCGCTATTTTGTGTTTCACTAGTTCCATGAATATGCCCTTTGACTTCCTAGAGTCATGAGTCAGTGAAATGTTGATCCTTTGCCACATGTCCCTCCCGATGGGTGGTTCTGATGGGTTGGGTTTTCTCAAAGGAGATATTGACACATAATATTTCGTTGGTAAGGCTCCCAAAAATAGGTTAACTAGTTTAATATCATAAAATATATGTTACATCTATTGATGGAAGTATCTTTACTTTTATTGTTGAAAATGTTATATGGATTATTCTTTTTTATGTTATCATAAGTGATTTAATTAATTGTGTTTTGTTGTTTCTAAAACAGGCTTCGTGATACACTTGTATGGTGTCAAAAACCTTGGACCTAAGAATTCACTAAATATTGTTTGATGTAATTTATTGTAGAGAATGTGGTTATCACAACTTGTACAAGAAACACACTAAGCGAAGTATGATTTCTAATTGATGAACTAAATTGTATTCATAAGAATGCATGATGTTGTTTTTTTGAGCTATGTGTCTATCATATCTACTATTGTTGGTGTTGGTACTGGATTTATCGATAGAGGTCCGGTCTCTCCAACTACCCTTGGCTATTTCTTTATATATGCTACTTTCCATCCGAGCGAGTTATCACAGAGCCAGGCCAGGTCGCGCAACTTTCTTTCCCTCATTTTATGCAATCACCTGGCCCATACTGTATCTATGGGTCATGGAAACTCCCTATTCTAGAAAATATCCTACAAAAACAAGCAAAACACTCCTCCACATATAGCATAAGCCTCAACATGTCAAACATTGTCCTTCACAATTGAAATACTTGCCTCTAATCATTATAGTTTAATGAATTCTCCCTTGGATTCACAAGCCAAGTGATTATGTCATGAAAACATCCTAGAAGGAGCATCAAAATAAAACAAATCTCAGAAAGTAACGTAACTCCTATGAACAAAAATTGAGATTTTGTGTATTTGACTAAGAACTTAAAATTGAATGCTAACATTTCTATCCTTCAAACATTAAATTGGCTTGAGGGGATTGAGTTATTTCAAACAAACCAGTTGAGGTGATTAATTATTTTCAAATATTTCATCCATGTTCAAATAACATTTTCACCCACCCCCCACCCCCCAAAAAAGGAGAAAATAATTCTATTTTCCTTCATTTCCAAGCAAATTGAGGTCGATTTTGGGAGAAAATAATTACCTCGGAATCTAGAGTTTGATCTTTTCCTTATTTTTTGGTAGAGGTTTAATCTATTGATCTCAATTTGAATTCAATTATTTGTGTTGGCAATCTCAAGAATTATGAATGCTCATAGTTAGGTTGCTTTGTTTCTTTCTCAACATTTTTTACTGTCATTTAAAACTGAAATTTAAGGTTCAAAACCATTTATTGAAGAAGCAAATTGAATACTTTACAATAAAGTATGGGAACATCATGGTGCGTCTTCATACCAAAAATGATGCAATGCATGCACCAAAATCTTTGTTCCTGATTGTTGTGGGAAGCAATGGCTTCTTCGGCTCTTTGAAATCAAATTTCAACAACTCTCCAAACATAACACTCGACATGTGTTGAAAGGCCATTGCAAGAAAGTCTTTACCATGATAAATGAAACCACACTATCATTTATTATTCATAGGATTTCATGTCATGTATACCTATTCTTCATTCATGGGTTCATTCCTTTATATATTTATTGTACATATATTTTACAGTTTGGGAGATATTTTTTCCTAGGAATTCAAATTCTATCTCCAGCATGCCTAAAGTATGGAAAAAACAACTACCATCCCAAAGATAGATACAAACATAGTAGGAAAGTACCAACATGAGATGAATGCAGGTTATAATAATTTAGATAGTCATTGACGTTCATGATATTTGAATCCATGTTAGCAAGCTCAATATTTCGAGTTTGTAAACACATAATCTGAAAACAATCAAACACAATCAAGAAAATTTTCCAATTTTTAAAAACATGATTTTGGAAGAAAAAATTGTAGAATGGAGAGCAGGATCCACTGAATGGATGTATATAGATGAGATAGCCTTATTTTAATGTAGCATGTAATTTTTAATAAGGAAACATGTTTTTATTCTTAGGCTCGGAGTTGTACCTCATTATTGGTATTTAAATTTAAAACTTAGGCTAAGTTGATTATAATTTTTTCTATTATCAAATTTAATATGAGTAATAGTTTTATATATTAGATTAAAAGTTAGTCTAACTAGTTTGAGTGGTTGAGTTCTTTGAATTTCATGTAAAAAGGTTTCAGGTTGATTTCTCACTTTAATTGTCATTATTACGTGTCTCAGTTGATATCCTTGTGAAATTATACATCATAATTTGTGCTAAGAAATTTACAAAGAATATAAAAAATGCAAAAAAAAAATAATATTAACAAAATATTTAACAAACAAATAATAATTCTTTTATTGTTGAATGGTGATTATTAATTTTTCTATTGATAATAAATCAACGTATACTAAGTTTGACTTTGTACGAATGAGAAGTTGGTTATGCAAAGTGGTATAGTTATGTTTTTATCAAAATATATATCATATATATGGCATAATAATGCCTTCAAATCATGTTTATGAAAATAAATAAAAGTATTTCTTAAATCTTATTTTATCTCAACTTTAGATAAACAATTAAAACTTCGGCTTTTAAGCTTATTTTTAAAAAAATAATTAACATTTTTCGAAGACAATAAATAGGCTCTAGCAAGGCAGATTGCAAAGGTAACATGTTATTTTTATAAAATAGTTGTGTATTGATATTCGTTTACATTCTTGGAATGATTATAAGAATATTCCAAAGGGACACATGGACAGAAGATCTTGATTCACAGGGACACATGCCTCCAAATCCAAGTATTCCATCTAAAGGATAGACCTAGATCGCTTGTATTCCAACTCTCAATAATTCGGCTCCATAATGTGTTTGCATGATTCCATAGTGAATTTATCATGAGTTGGATTGGCTTGTTTGACCTTCGCTTCAAACTGGGTCTTCTACCTCTCAACTTCCATATAAGCCATTCTGATGTTTCCTTGAACCTCTACAATTTCTCTCAAGCACTATCACATCCATCTATGAAGTTCACTAATTATCTCTCCCATCCTAAAGTGAATCAATAGTCACAGTATTCCATGTTGGTGCGAGGAATTTTGTGAGAACTCAATGCCCCACCCTCCAAAGTTGCAAAGAATAAATGGGAAAAGAGAATGTCGATGGATTTGGAGAGCAAGAGAGGAACAGGGTGAGAAGAAAAGTGCTCCACATTGTTTCTATAACTCTCTCTAGTAATGCAAAAGGCTTGCATGGAAGACAATAACATATCCATTGAACTACACTTGAACTCACATTCTAGAGGTTTTATACCCTATCCTCTTTGAATTCAAACCCATTACCTAAGGAGGAAACACATATTATCAATCATTAGGCCTACTCAAAGAGGGTGTGATAGAAGTTAACACTACCTTACTACTTCCAAAGTGCACTACAAGGAAAACACCACCTCTTCCTTCTCCACTTAGAGTGGAGGTTGGGAGTTGAATCTTTTAGAAAATCATTTTTACTTGGTGTGTTTAAACCATATTTAGATATTAAGTTTACTTGGGAACCCGGATCAAATAATGTATCTATATTTGTATGTTTAGATACAACTCATATATGAAATAACGCATTCCTCTTTCGTTCATCAATATGAGATTCATCGTTGGAACTTGAACTAGCATGAAGAGAATCTTTACCTTGTTCTCCAGCCATTGTGATATTTCCTTCATCTCCTGATTCAGAACCAAGATCTTGTTGCACTATAGAAACATTCTTTATCTTCCCCTTTCTACTGAACTGTTTTGGTTTCTTTTCTGGATGCAGTTTCCAACAGTGTTCTTCATCATGACCTCTCCTCTTGCAATGAGTGCAAGATGGTTTTCCTCCTTCTCTTGTTACTGTAGTGGTCTTCTTGTCCTTCCTTTTGAACTTCTTGAAAGTCTTTTGTGGGAAATTGGAAGGTTTCTTCGTGGGATCTTCTTGAACATGTTTCCCCATGTTCTCAACGTGAGTGGCTTGCACACAAACTTCGTCAAGACTAGTGGGGTTAAACAAGAGTAAAGTATGACGAATATAACTATGAAGTGCACCAATATACTTCATCAAAGTTTCATAATAATCCAAAGGAATATTCAATGCTAGGGATTTCTTCCTAAATTCTTATGTGAAACTTTGTATAGTCTGACTTTTAATCTGTCTCAAATTTTTCCATTCCATCATTTCGTTATGTAAATACCCTAATGGACAGAACTGCCTCCTTAACTTTGTTTTAAATTTCGACCATGAGGAAAGAATCTTACCACACTTATTTTTGTCTTGTATATTTCTCTCCGACCATACGAGAGCAGTGCCTTCCAGCCGAAGAGTTAGTTGCACTTTAACTTCCTCTTCATCAATTTTGTGAACATAGAAATATACTTCAACTTGTCAGATCCAATTATCTAGTTTTCAGGATTATCATCTCCATTAAACATAGGTTAATAATGATTTCTTAAAAGAGTTTTTATGGTTATAATGTTGAGAGTGATGAGAATGCTCAGAGGAAGAAGAACTAGAACTTGAAGGTGAAGATGGAGGCTCAGGAGGATCTCCTCCAGCCCCTTGGTTTACCAAAGCATCATCACCTGGTGGCGCTTCCTTTTTCTTCCCTTTCTTTTTCATCCTCTTCTCGTAATATCCATGGATTCATTCAGCCATTTCCGACATGCGATAAAATACCATGGGAATTTTTTTCTCCTGTTCATCATGCTTTTCCTCTTCTACCATCTTATTCTTTCGGGATGCACGACCAACTTCGGGATTGAAAGTATTAAGAGTTCCTTCACCCTTCTTATGGTTGGCCTTAGTAATCATTCATACTCAACAATTCAAGTCAAACATGACTGCTCTGATACCAACATGATCCAGGATATTTTCATTAGGTGACTTGTTAAAGAACCGTATTAAATGAGAATAAACAAAAGTACACCATAAAGAAGGAAAAGCTCAAAAGGGAAGAGAAATAATCATGCAATATAAACACAAATAAATTGATAACAGATTTTGTCCCTAGTGGACTATGTCTCTAGGCCCTGCTCTCAAATGGGTAGGTATTTTTATTAACTCCACAAAATAATTGGGCAAAATACATAAGTATACCTCATTCTGGAGTTAAGCTACAAAAGATTTGCTCATATCAGAAAACTAACACCACCAATGGGTTTGTGGCGTATGTTTACTTAAAAATGACTGTCTTCATGCCTCGATCTAAGTTTGACACTTTTTGGCCCAAGAGACACCCTTACCTTGATTTGCGTGCCACTGCTCCTGCAATAAATGACTGGAAAGATCTCTAAATTCATGCCAATTCTTGAAAAGTGCACCCAAATCTATACCATATGGATGTGCTTGGTATCATCTCTCTTGTTCTCTGTCCCAAACCCTGGCGAAAGGCCCCTTCTTATACAAATTTTTGGCAGTTATGCAATAAAGAAGTGGTTTGGTGCCTTGGTGGGCAGAGATAAATTTAGAGTTTTTTCATCAGAGGTCTCGGGATAGAATCTCATGGACTCTGCTTTGTTTTAACATATGACTTCCACCATATTTGGCACGCTCTACTAAACTGGCGAGCGATTTGGCAGGCGACTGTTAAATATGGCGGATATTCTTGCTATTTATGGTGCACAGTTGGTGATTACTTATTATGGCGGACATACCATATATAGCGAAACTGTCGCCATATTTGGCGAAGTTCTGTTATTATATATTTTTTAATTATTTGGTCATGAAGCCTCCTTGTGCATTTCAGGGGTGCCATGTGGCGCCATCCTATTGGGCCACTTGACATCCGCTGATTTGTCAACCTGTGTCCTGACATCACCTCTACGTTACCTCCACATCACCTCGAGACATTTGGCACCTCCTAGGTGGTGCCACGTGGTGTCACCTGGGGGTGCCAAGTGGCACTTTTTCACTGGTCCACGTGGTGACCTAAAAAGTCCAAATTTGAGTGACATGTGGTAGCCTCTAGTGTTTCCACATGGCATGTTGATGTCATGCTGATGTCATCATGACATGTGTCACCCTCTACACTTTCCACGTAGGCTGTACATATGCTGACATCATCCGTACTAATGTTTATGTCAACAGTACGGATGTTAAGTCATCCCTACTCACTGGGCTAGGTTGACCAAAACTTTGACCGCTTATATCTTTTCATCCATAGCTCCGTTTGGTGAGACGTTTGTGTCATTGGAAATATTGTGAAGCGCTCTTCATGATCATTCCATTTTAACTGAGTTTTGGGAACTCTGAATTTTTTCCCTTTTGTTGTCTATTGAAGCCATTTTGAGCATCCTTAGTTTCCTCTATAAGTTTTGATTTGTTCTTAGTCTTCTCTGGATCCTTTTTGGATCACATTTAGCACTAAGATTTCATATAGATTGCATCCTTTGCACATGCTCTTCCATAGATGTAGGGAAGAAATTAACCTTAGAGAAACTCCACGATTTCTTCCTACAATCACTCATCTATGTCCCTCATCATCGTTCAAACTCAATCGTTTTGTCTTAAAGTTGAGTATCGCATCATGCAATTCCAACCAGCCCATACCAATCATGACATCATAAGATTCTAATATCGTGACGTACAGGTTGGCCTTTGTTACAAAATATCTCAGGTTGAGGCTACAGTCTGTAACCTTTCCTCTGACCTTATGCTTGGCACCCGAAGCCATTTCCACGTAGCTAAAATCACCATGTTCAACTGCCTTTAATTAAATTCGTTTTAGCACTGCACCAAAAATAAATCTCTCTATGGCACCAGGATCTATCAAAATAATAAAGGTCTCATCAGCGATGGTACCTGACATTTTGAGCACAGTAGACTGGTGCTCGGCCTGGTGGAAATTCACCGCTACATGAATCCGATGAGTCTTGCCCAAATATCCTATTGTAGTGTGTGTCATTGACCCGGCTGCTCTGGCCCTCTCAACCGGACAGTTACGCTGGTAATGTGGCTCTCCACATGTCCAACATCTGGTCTTCGGTCCTGTACTCCTGGTCCCCGAAGTAGAAGTTGTTGGCCTTCCAACCTGAAACCCCAGTTTGTTCTGTTGAACAGGCCTAAAGCTATGTTGTTCTAGACAACGTTGTTGTTGGTGTTTTGGTCCTCTCTAGGGAGTCCACTGCTGAGGCACCGATCGTCATGGTGTCATGACGTGGATCCTCTCGAAGTACCTCGAAACCCTGATGAATGTCTAGCTGGTGTCTAATGTTGTTTCCCACCAGATGTCGTATGTCTTGTCATTCTCCCACGATTCCTTCTATGATTCCCATTGATCAGTTCTTCCTCAGCTATGAGGGCGTTTTGGACTGCATCATGCAACATCTAAGGCATTAGGATCCTCACCTTCATAGGAATGTTGATGTTAAGGTCGAACACAAAATTGTTGACCTTGAGCTTCTCGATGTTCATATGTGGAGCATACCTAAGAATCTACATGAATCGGGCCTCATACTCGGACACCATACGACCACCGTGTCATAAGGAGTTGAACTCGTTGAGCTGGTGCTCAGTGAATTCCTCTAACAAATACCTCTCTCGAAACCGTTCCTCGAATAGTTCCCATGACATGTATTCAATGACCATGTTTAGTTGTGGTAGGAGCGTCTTCCACCATAAAAGAGTGCTCCCCTTAAGTTGAAAGACCTCCATGCAGACTTTCATGTTGGAGGTGTAGTCTCGAAGTGTGATGTTCGTAAACCATGCCTCAGCGGCTGCGTCGTCTGTGGCACCCAAGAATCGAGAAACTTGAACTTCTTGAGTTCTTTGTGAATGTTACCAGTACTAGCTGGGGTGCGTTATGGACCATCAGGGGGTACAGGTTCCTTGGCCTCATCTCTCTCTAGACGGTTAATCAAGGCCTCTCACATCCTTTGAAAGGAGCTCATCAACCCTACCACATCCCCCACAAAAATCTTCTCCTTGGGGTTTATACCTCTCTGGCATGGATGCTACTAGAGGCGTCATGTCTCCTCTCTTAGTACCACGTCGTCTACCTCATTGGTGTCCTCTAACCATGATTACCTACAGGGACACAATTCAATTTAATTAGTGATAAATTATTAATCAAGTGTCTAATACAATGGAAGGCGTAACAATCCCAATTCACGGGGTTGAACCCGCTCTTATACCATATGTAACACCCCATCCATTATGACTAGGAAAAGCGAAGCACAATAGGTAATTTTGGTTTTTTTTGCATTAGGAAAATAGTGTCAACAAATAATTCAATAGTGCATAATCAAATGACATCATAATTAAAAGAATTACAAGTGACTCGTCGTCGAAATCAAATAACGTCGCAACCAACACATCAATATAATTAGTAACGACACAAAATCAACACATCATCACGTTAGATAATGACACATAATCAACAAGCATCCTAAATGGTGATGCAAGATCAACTCATCACGATAAACTAGAATCATCAATACTTTTAATCACTCAACTCATCACATAAGATAATCATCAGATAACACAAGGATAACATGATATAACATAACGATAATAATAAGATAACATAAAGATGACAAAAAAATACTACCCGCCCAACCTACCCTGTAAGGTTAGGACCTCCAAGACACATAAGCAATGCTCAAGCCCAGGATTCATCCGATTGATTTTGACCATTTAAGGTCTCAGGGCTAGCGAATGTTATGAGTAACAAGGAGGTTTCTACATCCCACTAACACAATCAAGTGGACAATCAACTAGGTAATCCATCAATCTTAAACAATAATTAATCAAGGCGTGAGATAAATCATCAACTTTAATTTCATGGCGTGCAAGAAATTCTAATTTCTTAACTCATCATACATTAGCATTAACTTCAAGACGCAAGACTAAGCAAATACATAATTGATCGTGAAACAACATTTGATACCTGGTGTAAGGAAATCTAATCGCTCCATCTCTTATTCATTAACATTATTCCAAGGCGCAAAGAGTAAACGAATTCTAAAGGAATCATAAATTTACATAGTTAGAGGTGAAAGAGTAATTTCAATTACTGAATCATCCATTCATCCACAATGATTTCATGGTACACGATAAATCTAACCACTTAATTAAACATGTGTGACATTATTCAATGTTCACAATCAAATTATTAACTTAATCATTCATCGACATTAAATATTCATTACGCAAGACTAACTATCCATTTATTCATGCCACAACAAATTCAAGTACTCCATCGATCATACATCAACTATTTACATAAATCATCATATCATCATTAAATTCCAGATGCATTAAATTACATGCATTAATTCATGGACACATTCAATTTACATACATTAATTCAAGGACACATTCAATTTACGTGCATTAATTTAAGGACACTTTCAATTTACATGCATTAATTTAAGGACACATTCAATTTATGTGCATTAATTTAATACTAGATGATCAACTACACATAAGGAAGGAGAATCCATAAGAACAACAACATAGTTCCTTGATGTATAATTTTGTAACATATATGTATTATTAACTACTTGCACAAGTGATTATTATCAATAATAAATTTCCAGTCAATTATTGCCCCATCACCATATCTAGCTCATGGATATAGTTGAAGACCGTCGTTTAAGTAGCATGCAAGGATACATTCTTGGAACTTGAATGTATTAAAAGCAAATTTTTGAGAGCATTGTATCTGCAATTTCCAATAGTCTGGAATTTAGTGTGCTCTACTAGATTCGAGGAATAATAGTTATGGGGAGTTCGTGACAAGGTAATTTTAATTACTTAAACTCCTTCAATGCAATTATAATTCTTTCAGTAAGGAAATAGATAGCAATAAATCAATTACAACCTAGATGCTAAAAGAGGAAGGTAAGTAGCCTGACCAATTTCAGCATTGCATGATTAACCCAAGAAAAAAGACAACAACCAGGTTAGAATAGGAAGTGTAAAATACCAAACCATTTAGGGAATTAGAATTAAAGAATTGGTAACTGCCAGAAAATGGAGTAAAGGCCCCAACAACTTTGCAGAACGAATCCCATAAAATTGCAGAGAGGCTTTACTGCCCAAGGTGCAAAGAAGGAATGTGGGGACGTTGGCTAAGTCCTAGCTATAATCACTCCGCTGGTTTAGAAAAAAATGTTTAGGAACTTAGTGCAAGGGCACAAAGTATGACTGTGAGAAAAAGGTTGAGGGTATGACTGGAATCACAGAGATTGCATGCCAAAAACAAAGATCTGGAAAGGAAAAACACTGGCATATTGTACCCATACAAATCACTAAGTAAAGAGGTAAAAACACTGGGATAAATCCAAGTAAAATCACAATGTAGATAGTGGTAAAATCGTTGAGTGTAAGTGGTAAAATTATTGGGAGAAATCCAAGTAAATTCACAGAGAAGAATACAAAAAAAATACATTGATTATTTAAGTCAATCGCAGAGAAGATTACCAGCAAAACACGTTGAGGGTCATGGAAATCGCAAAAGGGTTTACAGTCAAAACGCTGAGCAAATTGGAGACTATTCATTGTGTAACAAGGGTTAAAAATAATCAATGAGCATTAGAAACAATCGCTAGGTAACAAGTTAAAAATAATCGATGAGCAATGGATACAATCGATGGGTAACAAGTTAAAAATAATTGATGAGCAATGGATACAATCGTTGGGTAACACAATAAAAATAATCGATGAGCAATGGATACAATCGCTGGGTAACAAGTTAAAAATAATCGATGAGAATTATATACAATTGTTGGGTAACAAGTTAAAAATAAAATCAATGAGCAATGGATACAATCGTTGGGTAACAAGTAAAAATAAATTAATCAATGAGAAATGGAGACAATCGCTGGGTAACAAGGAAATCACAGATGTTTAAAGAGACCCAATCGTTGGGAAGAAATCAACAAGATCGTTGGGCAAAGGTAAAAAAAATCGTTGGGAAAATGTGCAGCTAAAAACACAGAGATTGTACTCAATACAAATGCTAAGAATACCCCAAAAATATATATACAATAAACACTCAATGCATTGCAACTTCAAATTAAAAAACAATAAAGACGTAGTACATTGCAACTCAAATGAAATATTGTGACCGACGAAGATAGGCTTGATTATGATCCTTGGTGATGGGTGTTCCCTTCCTTCATCCGCTTACTAATCGTAAATACTTCACCGGTACCTCCGAGCCAACACCTGGGGTACTCTTCTTCCCCCTTATCCCCCCAAGTCGCAAAGGGGCCACGCACAAACACAACCAGAATATTCTAGCTCCCAACTTGCCTCATAAGGTAGAGCCACCTCTCTCTCTCTCTCTCT
>JZKD02S2001792.1:33692-44744 GCA_000966675.3 Picea glauca | reverse complement strand
TCTTTTACCATACACTTGCACATTTGCGGCGACACAACAACAGTTCACGGCTGCAGTACGCTTCAACAAATTCCACATGTAATCTTGGCACAGACAATAGCATTAACAGATGAACCAGCTAATAGTGTGTTATATGTAATATAAAGTGTCTCGATAAGATCTAACAGTAACAAACTTATCTCATCAAATCGGTCCATGCCCGTTGCTGAGATTTGTTTAACGATTTCATGGCTCCTTCCACAATAGCAAACTCAGTAGATCGATTTGCACACAGATTTGTTTAATGATTTCATGGCTCCTTCAGCGCCTCCGCAATAGCAAACTCAGTAGATCGATTTGCACACATCTTGTATCTCTGAACCCACACACTTCCCTTACACGCTGAGCAACAATATACCTTCTAGCTACTGGGTTTGGCAAAGGATAATACTGGCCCTCCCGTGAAGGAGTTAAGCCAGAGCTACAGATTACACACAAACACAGATTGTATTATTGCTTGATAGACACAACACAATACACATATATAAAGCTGGATTCAGATCCAACTAACTTCACTCTTGGAGGGATAGGTTGAGAGAATATCTCAACATCCTCCTACAAATCTTCAAACCAATCTCCAACTCAACATAATGCATTAATGAAGCATTATCTCTAACATGCTTTTCATAAGCGTAGGAGAGGGACCTGTTTTTACCCTCAAAGTCGACTGGTTGGCTGCTAACCGGTCAGTCATCACTAGATTGTCAGATGAGTATTGTTTCCATACCGCATATATTCTTGGAAGTCATTTGTGATAAGAGACAGCCTAGGGATAAAGTTTGATAAGGTAGCTTCATGCACGCATGGCGTTAAAACCCCGGGTACGCAGTTAAAACCCAGGTATAAAAAATAAAAATAAAACACAGCGGTTCAGACTCTCATACTCCATAAAAAAAAAAATGAATGCCATTCACACTCCAAACTTTAAATGAGGTTGTTCAAATTTCAACACAACACACTTCACACTTCAATTAGTGGTTTATGTAAAAGTGATAGTAAAAACTTCAATAAATGTATGCTTTAGTAAAAACTTCAATAAATGTACGTTTTAGACATAAATATATAATAGTACTCGTAAAGTTTCCAATAATAAATGGAAATATACTAGCACAGCTGCTGGTGCCGCAAAGTGGTTGGTGAACACGGAAAACAGTAATTTCTTAATATGATTAGATAAATATTAAAAATACAAGGAAATTATGAAGAGTAAATCACATTCATTGATTTGGGAAGACAATTAAGAATATGCTAGCATTTTTAATTGTTAGCCATCAGATTAGAATTTTAGATTAAAAGATGATTAATTGTACCCATCTCCAATAAGTATACGCCTTTCGACATAATTAATAAACACAAAGCAATTATTATTATAATGAATATGAGAGTGGTTGTTCAAAGACGCGATACTTAATTGAGATGCAATGAATATATGGTTGTCATTTGATTTATTTACGAGGCGAGGCGATACTTAATTTGACAAAAGGCCGCCAGTAGGGATCATTAAAAGCAAGAAATGCCAAAAACCATTGTAGTTTGCTATGTGTTTTGAGTCATTAAGGAATATATCTAGTGAATGTTAGTTTTTATGTCATATTTATTGTTTTGTTTATTGCTGGTGAGTTGAGAGGTGTATTTTATAGCTTAGTATAAGTTGGATGTTTGGTTTAGGAAGTTAATACATCACATTTAAAATAAAATATATATTTTAGTATTATTATAAATAAAATATTTTATTATTTATTTTAATTAAAATATTTTTATATCAAATTTTATATATATGGAGTTGAGATTTGATATTTAAAAAATATTTTAATTTATATCATAAATATAATATTTTAATGACTACATTAAAGAAAATATTTTAATATCAACTTTATATATAAAGAATGTAAATCTCTTTTAATTTTGAATTTGGTGGCTTTTAAAATATGATAAATACAAAGTTAAAATGAATTTACAGTAGTTCATTAAATATTTATGATTATATTAGAGATATTGGATCAAACTTTTGTGTGGAGTTTTGAAACGTCTCACTTAATCATAAACCTTTTACCCCATCTACCCCTCACTCTACCTTATTTAAAATCTTCAGCACCATTTTACAACTCATGAGATTCTTATGTCTCTAATGATGGGTGGAGTGTCCACTCTAAACTTTGGACTTTTCAAAAATCTACACACAGTTTTGATCCAGAAATATCTCTAACATTATGTTGCACTGTTGAAACTTGCATACTGAGATTTATGATTATCTTAATTTAAATTTCATAACATAATGAAAAGATTTATAAATATAATATAATTTTAATAAAATATGATTTTACAAAATAATCTAACATATGAGATAGAGTAGAGTAAGTCATTAAACTATGACTAGTATATGATTTTGAATAGTTTGGTGAAGAAGTTGGATTGGGATTCAAACTAGCCAAATTAATCACATACTAGAGGTCACCCATCCCATCACAAGACTCATGTGTCTCAAGTGTGCTTAATTGTAGAGTTTTCCCCATAATCAAGCCCACTTAGTTTGCTAGTCCATTTGCAAAACCTTAGCAATTATCATGACTTATGAACTATTTAATTAGAACTCACTTGACTCTTTTATTTAAGTATTGAAGAGCTTTAGCACTTTAACATATGAGATATTATTTTCAAGATTATCTATTTAATAACTTACTCTACAAAATAATCCCAAAAATAATATTGACATTAATAGTTGTTGTTGAAATATTTACTTAACTAACCATACTTTTGAAAAGTACATTTGAGAATAATAATACATTAATCAATTATATATTTATTTTTGCCACATACAGACAATTTGTAAAGTTGACATGTGGTTAATGGAAATATAATTTGTAAAGTTGACATGTGGTTAATGGAAAGATAAGAGCTTCATACATGTTTAAGTAGATGAGGATGAACAAATTACATAAATAATGTTTATTGTTTCCTTAACCAYGGTTATTTATGTCTACTTATGCACCACCACACATCAACGTGTTTAAAAAATCAACCCTTATCTATGACATGGTATTTGTGTAGGCCTTTCTCAAGGTCTACTTGATCATATTCATGAAATTTTAGTGCATTCTCTTCTCCTTGTATCTAATTACCCATGCTTTACACCTTGTATCTAATTACCTGTCATGGGGTTGGGGATATCGATTGAGTTGCGAAAGCTCAACATCCTCAGTTTTGTGTGGCACCAAAACCTTTCGTTCGGTGGTAAGGCCAAAAAAAAGTACTTGACCCGGGATACGCCTAACACTTAGTCTCGTTTCTTTACTTAACTTATGTTTTCAAGTCTTATACTTAGTTATCTTCAAAAATAGTAAAATAAGAATCCATACAAGTACCAAACGAAACTACTTGTGGGTGGCCAAACCGACCTAACACCTGAAATCTGATATAAACAGAAGTGTGTCGAGCTCAACTCGTGCCACACAAAGAAAGTCCGCAATGGGGAGCTTTCTTTAAGGTACAAATAACCTGTTGCGAAAACTCCAACTCTCCCTCGGTGAGGTAGCCAAAGGCTGCCCTTCCCCCGCCAACAAGAATAGAAGAGTTGTGCAAAACTCTCATCACCTTGCTCCATAGTTGAATAGCTTTTGTCTTGCCTCGAACCAACCAACCTATGATTCCCATACTTGACCAAATCTCAGATTGCCTCCTTGTAACTGAAATATTTTGATCTAGCAAACGTGCCCTGACCAAATGATCTCTTGCCTCTTTCCTTTTTTCTTTCTTCCAAATGACTTGCCTTGCTCAGTTATATAGGACGCCCAATGGGTGCATCCTTTCTCTTCTCTACAATTCCATGTCCACATTTGTGAAACCGACGTGTGTTGTGGGCATGTGTTTCCACTGAACGCTCCCCTCCAACTTTGGTCGACTTCTCACTTCACAAAACCAAATTTTCCATTGGCGTGTGCTCTTTCGATGCACTCCACCCACACTAGCCGACTTCTTGATTTTCCAATCGCAGGCGCCCAAGCCAATACTTCGTCGCATCTTTGGTTCGATTCTTGCTGGTTACTCTTCATTCATTGGAAACTCCCCTTGGCATGCGCTCAAGGAGTGGAGCATCACCAACTTCATTTGGATGGATCACCCAAAGCGTCCAAGTCATGCTTTCGCACATCTAGGCAGTTGGGCGCTCTTGCTGCCAATGCACCCGTCCATCTAACCATCTATCTTCGATGAGGGTTCCCATGTCCACCATGGGGCTCCCAACTTCGTTTTCCTTTGGTTTCATCAGTGAGGGAGCCCATGATCACCATGGGGCGCCCACTTGCTCGCATCCTTCAACAAGTCTCCGCACACAACACCTTTCGCAAGTCATGGGCATGTGAAGTCATCTTTGGCACAACAACGTGCCAAAAGACTCCCACTTTGTTTATAAAGTAACCGATCACCCTCCAACTGTCTCGGTTTGTCCATCTCATCGCATGGAAGGAGCACGCATGCTCAAATCCACTCCTGAGGTGTTACATGCTTCCCCACTCAGATCATTTATCATCCTTGGAAATCCTAACATACTTCATCTATTGTGATCACAATTGATACTCATCTATACGTCAAACTATCATTTTCATATGCACGTCATGTTTCGCATTGATATGGGCAAAGCATCACCTTTGGTCTCAATGTTACATGTCATTCCTCCCTGCTGCAATGACTACCAAGTATTGAACTTCTCATGACCTTCGTTGTATCCAGAACAAACCCAAGTCCATGTTTCCGCACTTAGCTATAGCTCCCACTTCTCCACGTTCTCAAATTGTTTATGTCCACAACTAGTGTCTCTTGGTCCAATCCTCAAGCTCCAGGAAATGTTCCTCACCCTTGCCATAATTTCACCAAAGTCTTCAACTCAGTTTCGCAATTGTTGTCTGCACCTTCATGTACTAACTTTATTTTCGCAATCAAACTAATCTTTGTCTTCAATTCAATTTTTTTTCTAAAACACCTCTTCACCAAGGCACCAAGGTCGCACTGCCCACTTCCTGGCAGCACGTCCAACCTCCAAGCTCAAAAGACCAAGTATTCCCGGAAGCCACCACCAAGGCTCTAGGAAAACGATGTGTTTGATCTATGTTATGTCTACAAGTACCCCGGGACCAATCTGGATTCCTTCGATGAGCAGTGCAACTTCTCAAGTCATTCTGCACTAATCTCAATATCATAGATCCTCATCACATGTCTGTTATCACATGAACTTGTCAGAGCCCTATGGGTGCGTGGTTTCTACCTAAGACTGTAATTTTTCCCAGTCTCTCTCCTTTTCGCAGACCAAGTCTTAAGATTTTTCCCCTACGGCTTGTAAAATCATTTTTCTTTTGCCCCCCCTCTATGTTTAAAGTGCCCCGGTAACCCTATTTTCCCATCCAACGGCCAATTGTCCAAATCCTCGATCACGCTGGCCACAGCCATGGACACAAAGTGCAACTTTCCTAAGAGTCCATTTTGGGGTTGAAGCACAAGTGGTAGGCAAGTTTATATTTCAACGGCGGAGATCCAATCAGCCAGTTCATATCAGCGACTCATGGGCATTCAGGAGTCCAAAATCAAGCAAAGTATAGTGCCATAGCACAAAGCCCCGATGTGAGCATAAGTCATTGATCTTGAAGGGAACATGTGGCATCCAATCCAAGTGTTCAGGGAAATAATCTTCGGGAGGTTTGAAGTGGGAAGTGTGTAAAAATTTCAAAGGGCCGAAGCCCCAAGTCCCGAAGACTCAAAGTGGATCTCGTTCGTCGATTCGAAGAGGGAAGATCTGATCCATTGATATAAAGAACCAGAGCTAGTTCGTTGACCAAGGAGCCTCATCTTAGATCACAAGATCAACGGTCACACCCATTACGGGGTTGGAAGGTGCGCATGTTTTAAAATTTCAAGGACATACTGCAATTGGAATCGTGGTTTTTGGAAAGGGATGCGTGGTGATTCATGGTGAATTGCAGGGACAAAAATGGTTTTATTTCAAACCACCCTTAAATATGACATTAAATATGGAGCGAGGGAAAGGAGCTGTGCCAAAGGCCAAAAGCGTCTGTATTGATCACAGAAGAAGATTTGCAGAACCTTGAGGCATCAGGATTGACTTGAAGAAGTCATGGGCACCACCTGGAAACATTCACGGGCATCAGGCCTCGTCTTGATCCCAATGAAGGAAGTTATTGAATATGGGTGTGACAGTTGAGACCTCGTCTCACCCCATAAATGGAAAGCATTGCAGAGATCATCCATAAAGGCAGATTGTCCACCCGAAGCTTCCTCTTGGATAGATTTTCCTGTAAAATGCCTAATTGCGCCTGTCTCACGTCTGACATAAGGAGGCCTACTAGTCTGACAGAGCGGGCGCCGACTGAAAACTTTGAATGCAAGGGTCTGATCACGCTCCTGGTAGTTGTAGCAGTTTTGAGTATATATACTCAGTTTTGATATTTTGTTATGATTGAATGGTTGAGCTAGGCTCCCTGCAATTGTAGTATTTTGATTGAGAACAACTGGTTCTCTAGTTATGTACTTGTTTTTGAGACATCTTGGTTAATATAAGTCATCTTTCTTACTACATCTTATTTTCCTTTGTTACTTAGAGAGTTCATGTTTGATTGATTCACATGGATTGTTGTAACTGTATTATGATAAATGTTTAAATATAGTATTGTTATGTTTAAATATTGTATTGTTATGATGGGTACTGTGTTTACCTTCAATGCAATCTGAAGGTGACTTCTAGTGCTAACAACGTCTACAATAGTTCACGATCATTATAGGATCTCAGTATTCCATGACCACTTCTTCCTCATCCTCCAAGTCTATTTGAGTGAGTGCCTCTGTGCAATCCTTTGTCTCAACACTTAGAGTTTGTGGTGCAAGTGACTTTCTTGACCAAGCCTCCTCAACCTCATAAAAAACCTGTTGGCAACAAGGTGATTCGGGATGCGTTTCCTATGTAGTGACTTCTGCAAGTGTTGAGATGGATGACTTTAGCTCATCCTCCCTATCTTTCCCTCGGTCATGCAGGCTCCACAACCTATCTATCTTCTTCATGATACACTTTGTCGAAATATCCAATGTTGTCAACCTCTGTATACTTTGTTCCCTCTTTTTCATGACACTCGAAGAACACTTCACTGGAGTTACTTCTTATTGTTGCTTCATGTCATGGGGTATGTCCGCCTTCCACAGACTCCCTCAACCAACCTGGTCACAGAACTTCTAATCTTCCATCCAAGCTTTCTCTTCGTCATCATCGGAGCACTTGTCATTTTGGCTTCGTCCAAGAACACCAAGTAACCCTTATGCGGTATAGGAACTTCTTTGGCACGCTTAAAAAATTCATGCCCCAAGATCATCGTGTGATCATCCTATGGATCCACCATCACATCCCAAGGTCCAAACCAACTTCCAACTCTCAATGGCATTGAATGAACTACCTCTGCCACTGGCTTCAGCTTTGAGTTGACTACCTTGAACGCAACCATACTTCCCTCAGTATTGCGATGGAACGATGTCGCAGTCCATTCACTTATAAAACTGTGAGTTGATTTGGTGTCAACTAACACTGCCACCTTCACCGCACTCACCGTTGCATCCACAAAACAAAGTTTTCCATCCTTGTCTTTTATCGATGTCCATAGTTCCATGTCTTGAACTCATCTAGTTTCTTTGTCAATTCCTCAACCTATTCCATCATTGACTTTGTCGGTTTTAGCAATGGTTGGATCACTTCACGTAATACTGCAAGCTTATATGTCGCAATCTACTCTTGGTTTTCAACCATCCATTCCAATGTTTCCTTCAAAGGACAATTCCGTGTGAAATGGTTAAGGTTGCATAAGAAACAATGAATTGGCTTACCTTTGCAGTCAAGTAATTTGTCCTGCTTCATTTCCTTGACTCTGCCTCTGTCATGGGCGTCCCCCTTGGTGAGTGACTCCACCCTTTTTAATTTCATACTTCCAATTCCTTCCTTTGCCTCTTCACTACTGGAGTCTTGTTTTTCGCTGGCTTACTTTACTTCTGGGAAATACCCTACGAAATGGTGACCTGAACCTTCTTCGCAAGTGATGGAATTGATGCCTTCAAACAAACTCTGTTGTTTTGCAACATCAATGACAGTGGTCATGGCTTCCCTTTCCTAGGGAAATCTTGTCACCAATACTTTGCAATCTTCGTCTATGAAGAGAGGTTTATTTCCTTCATACCAAACATCCCATCTTGCTATGAAGGATCTCATCCTCTCTAAACTTTCGTTGCCTACTTTCATCAACCTTCGTGTTTCTTCGTCAAAGCTCAAATTATTTTCCTCATCATTCACTGGTACCATCATCTGTTCTTCTCTCTTTTCACAACCGTATGCCTTATGCATTCTTTGTTGAAACTTTGCGTTCGTGCACCCTTTTGTGACCACAGAATTGCTATCGCAACCATATGTTCTGACAACAAGTGTGCCCCCTCCTTCGTAATTGTTCTGACTGCAGTAGCGAGGATGGGTCGAGTATGCTCTGATATTCTCTATGATACCATCTGTCACGGGAGTGACGATGGTGAATAAATTCACCGATCTATATCCAATCAAATCGTCTCTGATACCATCTGTCACTGGGTCGGGGATCCTTGTTGAGTTTTGGAAGCTCAACATCCTTAGTTTTGTGTGGCATTGGTGCCTTTCGTTCGATGGCAAGGCCAAAATGAAGTACTTGACCCAGGATACTCCTAACACTTAGTCTATTTTCCTTACTTAACTTATGTTTTCAAGTATTATACTTAGTTATCTTTAACAACGATAAAATAAGCATTCATACAAGTACAAAACGAAATTACTTCTGGGGAGCCGAACCGGCCTAACGCCCGAAATTTGATATAAACAGAAGTGGGTTGAGTTCAACTCATGCCACACAAATAAAGTCCATAATGAGGATATTTCGTTAAGTTACAAATAACCTGTTGTGAAAACTCCAACTCTCCTTCGACGAGTTAGCCAATGTGTGTCGTTCCTCTGTAATCGCAGCGTGAAGATTTGTGAGAAATTCTTATCACCTTGCTTCGTAGTTGAATAGCGTATGTCTTGCCTCAGACCAACCAACCTGTGATTCCCATACTTGACTAAATCTCATATTGCCTCCTTGTAACCAAAATCCTTTGATCTAGCAAACACGCCCTGACCAAATGATCTCTTACTTCTTTCCTTCCTGCTTTCTTCCAAATGACCCAAATGATCTATGTGACCCATGATCTTTAAATATAAGAGATGGGTCACATGGATTATATTTAAAGATAAGAGATGGGTCACATGGATGAAATATCACCTGGCCTATATCCATGCTAAATAATTCTTCTCTATAAGCTTACTTAATTTTGGTGGAATTGATAAGACCTTCATATCCTCAAATCACAATCTTTTAGTTCCCCAAGGATTCATACTTTCCCAGAACACAATTTTGATCTATTTGTATCTTTACT
Organism: Picea glauca; assembly: GCA_000966675.3. Taxonomy (NCBI): domain Eukaryota; kingdom Viridiplantae; phylum Streptophyta; class Pinopsida; order Pinales; family Pinaceae; genus Picea; species Picea glauca. The sequence continues at coordinate 35,228 of JZKD02S2001792.1, read as the reverse complement.
CTTCCACTTCCTAGATATCTTAAGCCATTAGTATTGTAATCTTTCACTTCCTTATTAGACGGATTTAGCAACATTTACTTGTGTTTGGTCTCTAAAGAAGAAAACAACCACCACCCATGTTGTTGCTAAATACATGGTGTTGTGATATACCACCTCGCCTAAATTCATGCTAAAGAACTCTTCCCTATCAACTTATTTGATTTTTGTGGGATTGATAAGACCTTCATATCCTTAAATCACAATATTTCAATTCACTAAGGATTTAGGCTTGTCGAGAACACAATTTTCATCCATCAATATCTGTACTTTTCCGCTTCCTAGCTAGCTTAATCGATTAGTATTGTAATCTTCCACTTCCTTGCCAACTAGATTTAGCCTTTGTTTATATGAAACCATGAGAAAGGGAAGGGATCGATTGAGTGCTCTTTCATAGGAATTACACTTTCACATGCTATCAAAGCTTCCTTTAAGAGACATAATACATTTTTCTTCCCTCTCTCAGAGATGGCGATTCCTTTGAAATTTACTCCATCTTCATTTCTCCCATGGATTTTTTTATTCTATTATCTCAAGAAGAAAAATAAATAATACTCACAATTGATAACATCATTTTATTCCATTATGATCAACTTGAACACTTTAATATTTCATTGGGAATGTTTTTAGATAAGGATTTCTATGAAAGAAAGATTTGTAAATTGACAAGAAATAGATTAATTTTGTAGCTTCAAAAATAGTAAAAAAATTACTCTGGTAGGTAAAACTTATGAAGGTGAATATACAGATGAAGATGAACATGAAGGTAGTCCAACATAGGTTCTAGAATCTCTCTTTTCATCCAACTATCTCCCATGTTTGGAGTTTGAGGGTGAGTGCAAGCTAATGATGGTCTCTCATGACGCATTAGTGGCAATGAAAACATAGAAAAACAACAATATATTAACTTTCATGGGTTATTCAAGGTACTTTTACAATGAATTTGAATATGGTGTAAAAATATGAAATGTAGGAAATTGAATTAGCTTTCCAATTATACAATTTTAATTTATAGAAATTGTGAATAACTATGTGAAATTTGAGTTTTTCTAACAATGGTATGTTATTTTTCTAGCAAAATATAAGGTATATGTCTTTGTTAGTGCAGGTGTTGAGTACCTTAATGATGGAATTTCCTTCCAAAAATTTGTACAATTATAGAGAACCAATTGTTCTAGTGCAATTTTTTTCAAAATTTATAATATAAATTTCATATTTTTTAAACTATGAAAGTCAATATATCCTTGAAATTACAACGCCTTCCATTAGTGCAGGTTGCGAGGATCCTAACATTATAAAAAATTATTTCTCTTTTTTTTTAGATCATAGATATCGGTCTCTTCTAATGTGGCGTATAACTCATTTTAAAAATGGTTAAGCTGACAAAATGTTATAGCATAAATAAAAGAGGTATGTATTTTAGGATTTTGATATATGTCAAGACAAAAATAGATTAAAATACTACACAATATATATATATATATATATATATATATATAT
>JZKD02S2001781.1:20385-38612 GCA_000966675.3 Picea glauca | reverse complement strand
ATTTACATCATTCCTAAACACTAGCTACCAGAGGATGACTTCATTAGAACGTCTTTCACCACTTTGGAGGATTTATTGCTAGTGGGAGTGAAAAACTCAAGGGAAATTAATAAGGTCGGTTAGGCCAAATTAACCTCCTGAGGATAAAAAACACTCAGTGAAAGGAACTCTTCTAATGAAGAAATCCCAAGGTAACTGGCCTAACTATGATCCATGCTGACCTATTACAATATAAACCCACACAAGGGTGCGGAAATCCCACTTAGAAAACTGTGCTGGAGCAAAAAATACCTTGTAGAACCAAAAATTCTTTGACTTGTTTGCATCTGTTGATGCATATCTTCATGTTACATGGAATTGACCCCCTAGTTGAATAGGCGGTCAACAGGGCCTTGTATAAGACCATTCATATTCGGTAGATCCTCCTCTAAAATAAGAGCCTACAAATATTTAACAACACATTTATCCAAGGCAAAAAGACCTTGACTACGAGCATGAGTCATCTAATCAATTCACCCTCCGCAATCATCATCCCATAAATCCTTCTGAATAAAAGGCCATTTTTTAAGCCTTTTTGACTAAAACGATAGAATGTTGGAAATACTTTGCCCAAATATATCACACCTTTTCCTTCTCCCCCAAAAATCCTAAGACAACCAACTAGCCCCTTGCTTACAAGCCTCAAAAGAGTTAAGCCATATGAACCCTAAAGTCCTGCAGAGACCCAATCATATCACAAAGTTCAATCTATCCATGTATCTTACCAATGTGGCTACTATGAGGAATCTTGTAAGTGGGAACATTTCCAAAGCCATTCCCTTCAAGACATCTGACAATTTAAGTTGCTACTAGAATCATCCCATGCATAAAAATATCCAAGAGCCAAACCTGCCATCCTTAGGCATAGCACAAAAGTGCCAAGGGACGAAAAATTACCCTTCTTAGCTCCCTTAAACTTAGTCCAGGGAAATGCTATCAAAATCTTCTCCAACTTCAATCCAAACATACATGATTGAAGGAAACTTGCATGATGAATAATACACGTGACTAGCTTGTAGAATTCTTGAAATAATGGTATGATTTCCAACAAAGGAAAAATCCTTGTAATGTTAGCAATTAGGTTCAACTAAAGCTTGTCAATGCACCAATCCCACAGATTGGATAAGGTGAAAGACCATCCCCAAAGGAGATGCCCAAATAATGGAAGATATCCATTGGTCGCATCCTCCTCCAAGACCATTCCAACGAAGCAAGGGCTACATATAGTCCAATCAACCAAAACTCAATTTATACTCATGGACAACAACACATGAAGACATGCAAAATGTGTCTAAGCACCTCATTGAACCAAAATACATTGGATCATCCCTTGCATCTTGGCCGCACTAGCATTCCATTTGTATCTGCACGTACTTTGAGGATTCTTTTAACATAATAGATCCTATAATGGAAAATTAGGTGACCTAGGAGGAGTCTCATGATGAATCCTATGATGTATAATACTCTAAAATCCAAAAGAAATTAGAAAAAAAAAATGAAAAGGAATAATAAATACATATTAGATGTTTTGAAGATTTTGTAATATATAAAAAGTGATACTAATATTTTCTGTATCCGAGTAATGCAGGTGTGTATATAACCTCAAAAGTGTTTATATGCATGCCCACACATCCATATATCGATTGGTTTTGTATATTTAATGTATACAGGTGCGTACATACACTTTTAAAAGTCGCAGCTAGTTAAAGTCATAGGCCATAAATTGAGCAAGGCTATAGGATCTTGCTTTTATTGTTTGTCATAAAATGTGGAAACTTATTAAGATTTTTGGATAGGCAACTCTTTATAGATGCATCATCCCTTAACCTCTATTTGGTAAAACTTCTCTTTAGTAAGACGAAGCACGCATAGAATAAGTAAATTAAGAAATTCATGAGATATAGTACCAAGAAGGCCTTTGACAGGCTTATTTATATGCTGTCGTAATAACTGGAAGGCCTTTGACATGCTTATTTAAAAGCTGTCATAATATATACTGAGACAGAGATTATCAATACATGATGTAGCCACCATACCTGACTACCGATAAAAATGAATATCACTCTAATCAGAACAGCTTGGCATGAATGTCCATTTGGCGCTGAATGGTGTTTTCAAGGAAATAACACCTAAAAGGTCAGGCAAACATGTCTCAAGCCTCAATCTATCTGACTTATCCGTCACAACAACACACAGAGAAACTGAACTCTACCATCCTCGTTAACTTAATCTATGATCCTTTCCAGTTTTATAGATAACTCTTGAACCAAGCAAAAGCCAAAGAGTTAATGGCAGTTCAAACTTAAGAGGTCACAGATGGTTCCCGTTTTATACATAACTCTTGAACCAATCGAAAGCCAAAGAGTTAATGGCAGTTCGAACTTAAGAGGTCACAGATGGCCACAATATCCGCATAGCACAAGATCAAAAGGACCAATAATGTTGAGGGTATGTTTGCATTTCTCTGGCCAACGCACAAGTCAATTCCTCTGCTTTTTCATCCTGACCCCCAGCAAAATTGTAAACACGGAAAGATAACTGAAAAGTCCTCCATAGCATCTGCAAGCATCTTCGCAAGCGATTGTCATTATGTGCAGCCTTCGTGTCACCAACAACTCTACATGGCTCTGCTTTGGTTGTCTTGCTCTCCTGTGGTAAAACACAAGTACAAAACTACCACTTATCAAGATTTATGGCCTAGCAAAAATTTTCAAATTGAAGCAGGAAGCTTCTTAACCGACTGTACACTATTTGATGACTAATAAATCTTAACTTTCTCAGATAAATAACTGATTTATAAACAAGATTAGATATCCTTCACTGACCTCCAACGCTAAAGCTATACAGCGAGAAGAAACATCAACCATTGATTCCTTGATGCGAATAAGTACATTGAAATCAAAGAAGATCTTATTTCTCTCAAAGAGTTTTGATTCTTCATCCTTAATCCGCTCCAATGCTTCCACCTCTATCTTGATCTGCAGAAGATTTTAACTCTAAATATTTTGACAACTAAGTTTGATAATTATATACAATAATGCTGTAAGAAAGTGAAACTAGAGAATTCCTGAAATCAAGCATTTATAGTAACAAGATAACATTACTAATTTAAGCATTCAGTCTAGACTCTAGACCTCCCAAGCCACGGTGAGAACATGGGTGTCTAATAAGCACGGGGTTATGTTTGAGCCCTGAGCTTCACCAGAATCAAAACATAGATAAATGTTATGTAGCACTGGTCAATTTTCTTCAACTGGGCATTCTGCCAATACGAACTAAGGGAAATATTGGTACTTTGCTTCATGCAGGTTGTTAGCTACTTTACAATTAGGCAAAGTTCAATTTAATTTAGTCACATTTCGACTTATCAGATTATAGTGCAGACATGGAAAGTTATGGATCTGTTGATTGTTGAATTTAGCTTGATTTAACAGGGAGAAATGGCCCGAGGAAAAGTGAAAGCTTCACTTTAACTCATCCAAGTAGCACATGACCTCAAGCATATTGTTCCCTAAGTTTGATGCCTACATAGAGCCTTGTTAGGGTTGAAACCTGAGCTTTCTGGTTTCTTGAAACCAACTTCTTGCAGTAACAAGATAATAAGATTTACAAATAGCAAAAATGAAACTTGCTTCATTTACCTTGTCAAAGTAGCTTGTGACCTTATCAAGCTGCTGAGACAATGGAGTTGCAAGCTGCCAGGTATTAAGATGATTGACTATAGCACTTAATTTAGAATAAAGTGTTGCTGTAGACCGAACTACTTCCAGCTTTTTGGTTGGGAAACCTTCAAACTTCGCCAAAACCTATGCATCACTAAACATGGTCAATAATCTTTGTAAGGCAGACAAATTTAGAAAGAGTCTTGAAAGCTTAAATTGTCATTTTAGACTCTGAAGTGTTGTTTTTTTGTTCAAACAAATGCTATCTATTCATTCAATCTGCTGACCTGGGTTTCATCTATCAGCTCCTCAAGGTGAAGTTCAACATGGCGATGAAACTTCAATAATTCATCCATATTTCTTGTTTCAAAGCATTCAATAGCATGCTTCATCTCCATAATCCGGGTGGCAAAGCGCTGTACATCTTCTTGTATCTGCTGAAAGTAAGATGACCTGCATTGGAAACAGAAATAAAATATCAAGCCATTTTCACCCTGAAACCTGCAGGTCAGCAATTCTAGAACCCTGGGATTCTTGTTTTGATTGGTTTAATATATTCGTGTGTGTGTGCACTTAAAAAGTACAACCTGAGTCCTAAGATAAGGGAACAAAATTGCAGAAGGAACAAAGTTGACCTTCTAGTTATTTCTGCAAGGGCTTCAGCCATGCCTTGGGAACTGTTATTGCTGCCACCAGAAATCAATTTTCTGCGAGCTTGTGATGATTTGCATGTTTGGCCAGCCCCCTCCACTTTACCCTTCAAAACTCTATAGAGGTTACCTATTTGACTTGATCTCTTCAACTTTGTATTTGATCTCCTTGGGCGCAAAGCTTTGTTGGCATTCGAAGGTGGTGGAGGTGGAGGTGGAGGCGTGGCCAGCACCATGGGTGGAGGCACAGGAAGAGATCTAGCTGGTACCACAGGTAGAGGTAGAGGTGGAGGTGGAGGTGTGGCCGGCACTATGGGTGGAAGCAGAAGAACAGGTCTAGCTGGCACCATGGGTGGAGGTGGAGGCGGAGGTGGGGGAGGAGGAGTTGACGCCATGGATGGAGGTGGAAAGATCAGATTTGCAGTTGTATTGTGGTTGGAATTGACACATTCATTATGCTTGGAGTTTTCAAATGTACATTGGCAGTCAGGATTCTCACTGGTAGACAAGTTAAGATCATACATCCTCTTTCCAGGATTTCTGGGTTGATCTCTTGCAAGAGGAAGGGTGTCAATATTGGCACGAAGGTCCTTGAAAGAAATTGGATGTGAATTACCAGAAACCTGAATTTTTGGAAGGCAAAATAAAGGTGGAGTGAAAGCATTCACAAAAGTACCAGTCTTTACTGATTTTTGGGTGCTCTCTGGCAAAACTGATGTCGGGGTAAGTGGAGCTTCTTCGCTATAAACCTTGCTTTTTAGATTTAAATCATACCAAGAATCCTCACTTTCCATAGGTTGTGAAGATTCTGAAGAGTCTGAAATCTCATAGGATGCTTCACTCTGGCATTCATCATCCTCTCTCATCTCAAGTACACGCCTTGCCCTCCTACTTATCTCATCCAGCTTCTCAAAAATCTTTTCACCTGCACACCAAAGTCCAGAAATTTTGCTTAATACAGTTTTTCTCCCTAATGGATAAAGTAAATCCTAAACAGAACTTAAGAATAACTTTTCAATTTTAGAATGACGGCGATGAAAAGCATTTCAGGTACTAGATTTTGGTAACAGCGTGAAAGTCAGACCAGTGCAGAGCTCAAAGGCAAGCAGCGGCAGCGACCTGACACAATCAATGGCAGCAATTCCACCACAGACCCCGGACATCCCAACATTCAAGGATGTGGTCACAGGGGCAGAAAAATCAAAACAAACAACAAGTGGAATGGGTGGTGTGGGAAACGTCCAAGTGGAGGGTGATGCTTTTGGCGAGGATGAACAGCAGAGGAGGCAGAACGACAGCAAGTTTCGGAGTGGCTGTTTGGCCAAAACAAAAGAGAATCCAAGGTATGAGGTCACCTCACGCAATATTGGAAATTATATTCAATACATGAAAGATCATGTAGCAAGAGGTAAATTTATGGATATCTGGCCTTCAAAGAAGGCTCTAATCTGGTGGCACGTGGGTGAAATCCAGATGGAAACCCAAAGGCCAGGTAGATCTGAAATTGGGATCCAAACAATTCTTCATTCCCATTTGTGCCTGCATTAAGGACAGGGGCAAGGTTTTTGAAGAAGGGTCATACTTCTTCAACTTGGCCAAACTACATCGATGATATTGGACTGAAAGGTTTAGCCCAGAAAAAGAGGATTTCACGGAGGTGCCAGTTTGGATTTGAATGTATTCCCTTACCAAAAGAATTCTAGTAGGAAACCCTGGAGGGGATAGGGAACACCCTGGGTGCATTTGTCAAAATCTCAGAAGTAACTAGGAATGGCAATGATTACATTATACCTCCTATGCAAGGATCTACGTTTACATGAATGTTTCAGGTGCCTTACCTGAGTCAATAAGCATAAACTTTCAGGACTCATAATGGATCCAAACTATGGACTATGAACACATCCCATTCAAATGCCACAAATGCCATGAGTGTGGTCACCTGTTCAGAGACTACCAATGTAATGCTGAAACCACTCAAGGAAAAGGCAAGGATGATACGGACAAGGAGGGATTTACAAGGTTCCAAGCAAGCACAAACCCGAGAAGAAACCCATCTCAACCAACCACAGCAAGGACTCCAACAGTTTCCAAATTTTGGCTTCTACAAAGGAGGCCGATCCACAAGCAGGGGAGCCATCAGAAATCAAGAGAAGGACCCCAAGACAAGCTCCTTAAAGGAAGACCCTAAACGCCAAAAGACGGAGGCACAAGATTTTAATCCAGGAAAAAATGAAGAAAATCCAAAGAACCAAGATATGGGCATAGAGAAGGAAGCTAACCAGGATTCATAGGAGGACAATACTCAACAGGATATGAACCTGGGACTGTGGAAATCGATCTACCAGCTCTCATAGAAGTACATTGAGAGAAACGCCTAACAAATCCTCCTGAGACTTGACTCCAGAAGATCCAAAGGGAGCTTTTGAAAGGAAAAATGAAGCTCAAAACTCCAAGCCAAGGCCACAATTCAGTGGGAGGATTGGGCATCTGAACTACCCCACTCAAATCACAAAAAAACTATTGTAGAGGAAAAGAAAAGAGGAAGAAAAACAACCAGAAAAACTTGAAGTTGGTGCACTTCTAGCTGACTCAAGCCAAGCCAAAGGGCTCCCAGAGAAGTATTTCTCCTTCCAAAAAAAAGTTTAAAATGTAAGTCATTTCATGGAACATAAGAAGACTTAATGCCCCAAGCAAACATTGTCTGCTAAAGAAAAGGATTACTAAGGAATTAGCCCTTAATCATAATGTTGCAAGAAACCAAATGTGACCATAGGCAGAAAATGTTGGTGAGGTTGAGAAGTCCTAGCTGTGAATGATGATGGATTCGTAGGAGGCCTAGCCATCGTTTGAGACCAAGGTTAGGACACTCTTGAGGATAGACTTGCATCCTTCAAATTCATTTCAGCTAGCTACAAAGTGATCAGCTATTTGGACTAGGGTTTCATTACCACACCTACGACCCAACTAATCTAGCCCTCAAGATAACTTTCTTGGAATCATTTCAGGGTCTGGGAGAAGTCATTCAAGGGAAATTGTGGATTCTTGGAGTCAACTTTAATATGATCTTCTGTTCAACAGAAAAGAGGAGGTCATCAACAATTAGATGTTGACAGCATAGCATTTAGGGAAACCATCAACAAGCTTAGATTGGTGGACATCCAAACAATTAACGGGTGCCATACGTGGAACAACAAAAGGGGAGGAACATGCCAAATCGTGATAAGGATGGGTAGGTTCCTGATAGCAGAGTCTCAGAAAAAGGTATCTATAACAACAGAAATCTTACCTTGCTCAAGTTCAGATCATTGGCTGATATGTCTTACATGAGAGAGTACCCACACCTCCAAACCCAAGCCCTTCAGGTTTGAGAAATTCTAGCTTGATCACCCTAAGTTCCTGTAAAATATTGAAATATGGTGGAAGGAAGCTAGTTCAGATTGGGGCATAAGGATGTATTAATTCCAACAAAGGCCAAAGCAAGTCAAGCAAAAAATCAAGAAATAGAAGAAGGAGGTCTTTGGCAAGATTTTCCAAGCCCAGAATTAATTGGAAAAGGAAATGGAAGACTTGCAGGGATCATCCGAGAAGGTAGAACAGAAGAATGAAAATCCCAGGAAGAAATTCTCCATAAAGAGACAGCCATCCAAGAAAAGCAAGAGGAAATCCTATGGAGACAAAAATGTAGAATCTTCTGGCTCAAAGAAGGGGATACGAACATCATATTTTTCCACAATTCCCTAATCAACAAGAGGCACCATAACAAAATTACCTCTCTCAAGTCACCTACCGGGGAAAAACTAGAAAAACACGAAGACATAGAGCAAAAACTCAAAAATCACTTCAGCCAGTAGTTAACAAAGCCCCTAGAGAATAGACAGGCATCCATCCATAATATAACGAGTTGTATCCCTGCCCTAATCTCCCATGAGAAAAATCTCAGTTTGATGCAAGCAATCTCCTTTGAGGAAGTATCACAAACAGTTAAGGATATGGCCTCTAGGAAATCTCTTAAACCCAAATGGCTTCACAACAGATTTTTTTCAAACCTATTGGCCAGTGCTTGGAAGAGATGTCTGGGTAGTGGAGGAATCCCGCTCATCAGGGAGCAATCTACAAACTTTCAACTCAACGTTCCTTACCCTGATACCCAAAGAGCAGGAGGCCAATACAGTGGATAAATTCTGCCCAATCTCTTTGTGCAACGTGATCTACAAAGTTATAACTAAATTCATTGTCAATAGACTAAAACCCATTATGGCCAAGATCACTTCCCAGGAACAAGGGGGATAAATTGAAGGAATGTGAATCTAGGATGTAATCATAGTATCCTATGAAGCTATTCACTTCTTGAAGACCAATAGATCTCCAGAAGTCATGATCAAACTAGATATGGCCAAAGCCTATGACAGACTCAATTGGAATTTCCTCAAGCAAATGCTCACAGCCTTTGGGTTCTACCCTAAATGGATTTCCTGCGTAGGAAACCTGGCTTTGTTATGTTTTTTCTCGATCATGGTCGATGGCTCCCCTTCCCCTACCTTTAACCCCTCTCAAGGCATTAGGTAAGGTGATCCCTTATCCCCTTTTTTATATATTCTGATAGCGGAAGGCCTTGGAAGAAGTCTCAAGCACACCTTGATTTCAAGCAAGATCAGAGGCATAAACCTCCACCAAGATATTGATCCTCTGTCTCACCTTCAATTTGAGGATGACGCTATTTAATGGGTGCCCCTACTATTCGTGAAGCCAAAGCCCTAAAGCAGATTCTGGACACTTTCACGCTGGCCTCAAGTCTCGTATTTACTTCTTTAACACTCTTATGAATATCCAAAGAAACATATTCAAGATTCTAGGCTTTCAAAGAGGATCCCTCCCATCTGAATACCTAGGAGTCCCCCCGGTGAAGAATGCCTTAAGAAATACCTTCTGGGAAGAACTTCTCTCAAGTTATATTCCAAACTGAACAATTGGACATTCATATTTCTCACCTTGCCAAGAAAAATCACTCTCATAAAATATGTACTTCAATCCTTTCCTTTGTATCCATTTTTTGTTTTGGCAACGCCTTCCAAAATCATCAAGGCTATCAAAAACCTACAACATTCCTTTCTTTGGGGAGGACCAAATAAGGAAAGAAAATGGGCACTAGTTTCCTGGGACTCTATATGTCTCCCTAAATGGGAAAGTGGGCTTGGCATCAAAGACCCCCTCACCATGGGCAAGGCATTGGTAGCAACTACTTGGTGGAGTTGGCTTAAAGGAACGAAAGATCTCTGGGGAAAGATTTGGAGGGCCAAGTATGCTAGAAACGTAACGAAGGAGGCCCTCATTCAAATGGAGGGTTCTTGTTGAGTATCTCTCATATGGAATAACACCTAGAACTATAGATCTCTAATCCAACAACTTTGCTTTTGGGAAATCCAAGGAGGCACATCTGCCCTCTTTTGGGATGACTCTTGGCAACAAGAAAGTAAACTAGGATCCCAAGAATCTCTTCAATAGACTAGGGAATATTGACCACCAATACTGGGAGGAAACTCTAGATCCTAATCCTTACCCTTATCGTACATAGAAATTGAGAGCAAGTTGGTCGGCGAAACTAGACAAGAAATTAGGCAAGATTCTTAACGACCATCTGAGGACAAGGAAAATCAAATTCAAACAAGGCTTGGATATCCTAAGATGGGGAAACCACGGGGACAACAACTTCAATGTCAAGTGTGCTTACGCCCTCGAAGCTAAACACAATTGTCTTACCAGAGAAAAAAATTGGCAGAAAATATGGAATCCAAAGCTCTATCCAAAAGTCTCAACCTTCCTCTAGATCCTAGCTAGGAAAAACACTCTAACATGGGACAAACTTACTAGACTAGGCTTTGAAGGACCATCCTTATGCCACATGTGCAGATCTGAAGGGGAAACAACAGAACACCTATTCAATGCATGCTCTAAAGTAGGAATTCTTTGGGACAAAGGTGTTGAGTTATTCAGAAAACACGAACGACACAGGCATGACATTGTTAAATCTCTGGAAAACTGGAGATCCTCACCTTATGAAAACCCTATCCTAAATAAGGCCTGGAACCTGTTCCCGGGCTTTCTGCTCTAGACAATCTCGAAAGATTGCAATCGTCACATCTTTAAGCATCAGAAACGAAGCAAAAAAGACGTTTGGCATTCCATCCAAACCAACATTCAAGAATCCATTAGGGTTGTCTCATGGTCGAAAGAAGCTAAGAGTCCACAAGGAAAGGAGAGGATAATATTCTCAGCACGGGATCTTGGGCAATCCCTCCATGCCACTGATCAGCTTAAGCCCAAACCAAAAGCTTATCCAAGGAAACATGGTCCCAACCCCCACCACAGTTCATTAAGCTCAACTTTGATGGGGCATCCAAGGGTAATCTAGGACCTTCAGGAGCTAGAGGAGTGTTTAGAGATGCCTTAGGAACCATCCTCCACATCTATGCATGCCAAATTGGTCAAAATACCAACAACAGAACTAAACTAGTTGCTATGATGAAAGGTCTACAACTCACGAGTCAATTTGGATTCAACAACCTCATTGGCAGACAGATTGACAAACGAAGGGGTTGAACAATCCAACTAGGACATGATGCAGCCCTGCAATGGTAAAATCCCCGATAGTTCAAGAGAAGATTGTCATCTCATTAACATCAAGGACAGCGAACTCCCGAATGGATTGTCATCGGTTGGGATTGGGACTAGCCCCAAGTGCCTTGAGGAGTCCTATCTGCATGGTTTTATGCATGTGAGGAACAGGGATAGGGAGGAGGAGGACAGGGGCCATCAATGCAGAGCCAATCCATCCTCCCCTAGCAGCAAAGGCAAGTGGAAATCTGAAGGTGCAAGGGTGACGGAATTCCATGGTGGTGATGGTTCCTCCTCGAGGTTTGGCTCCCTTGGCACAACTATGAATTTTCTGGTAAGTTTCCTATCTCCAAATTCTCTGTTTTGTGGCTCAGCCCTCCATAGTTTTGGGATTAACGATACACATCTGCAATTGGCTGAGATTAGGTTTGCTGGTAGTAAAGGCTTCTGTTTGGTTTTCTCTGTGGGGTGGGTGAACACTTCCTGGGCCTTGGCCCTCTCCCCTGATCGTTGGGTCTATCCTCTGCCCTTAGTCATTGCTCCCCTACTATCACTCCTATTTCACTCCCACATACTAATATGTTGAACTTTGACAATGAATTGGGCCCAAAATCTAGCAAAAGCAGGCTCGGGAAGGGGCCTAGGCAAACTGCTAAAAAATCCAGGCCAAGGAAGCCTCCTTGGCGCATTACCAAGGCCCAGAAGGATGCCATGAAGGCAGCCTCCCATTACCACCAACGTTTCTCTACTGAAGTGAAGGAAGAGGTTTCCCAGATGCAGAACTTGGTTCTGCAGAAAAGAATAAAGCTATCCAACGATCAAATTGAAGCAAAATTCAAGGATTGAATTCCCAACACTAGATTTTCAAGAACTAAGGACACCAAAATCTTCAGGCTCACTGAACTCTATTGGCTAAATAAATCCTTTATTGCCCTGCTAGTGGAGGAAAGAGGGCAGCAACAACAGGATATCCTTCATAAACTGGATCTGATGGACAGTAAGTTTGAGGGAGTTTACAGAGTTGTCTTTGATATTGACATGATCATATCCAACCCTCGAGACAGCAAGAACGACTCTTTGGCACCAGCTGAGCAACCTGGCTTGGAGATCACCCCTTCCAACCCTATTCTCAATGATGCAGATCCTGATGCATGGGGGGGCACTTAGAGCTGGGAGAAGCACATATACAACCTTATGGGCTGACCAAACAGGTTCTCTTTTGTTTTGGAAATTGTCCTGAGAGAAACTGATATCCTCCTTTGGAATTTTCTTTTTATCTTTTATGTTGCTATCAGAAGCTATAAAGGGTATACTGTTTTGAAGAACATGAAAGTAAAAAGCTTTGTCTGGACATCCAGCAAGACAAACACTGGTTTTTTGAATTACTGTGGTCCTGGTTTCCCAAGTGGCTGGTCACAGGTTATCCTGTCTGTAATATTTTTTGTATTATTAATATAAAGACTAGCTAGCTTACTAACAAAAAACTTTTCATTTTGAGTGTCAAAATGACAAAAGTCCTATGGATTTGGGACCAGCAGCTTACTTAGTCGTTCCAGATTGGAAGTGTCCACGGATGGATTTCGACAGTGGTCTTGACTTATGGCGTTCTTAGAATCAGTTCTCTTCAGAGCAGAAGTGGAAGTGCTAGACACTGAAGCATGTTCCTGTCCCTCAAAGCCTGCATCATTTGCCCTCTTTTCTTCAACAAAGGTACTGGCCTTATGAGGAAACAAATCTACCCAGGTGTCTTCCATAGCTCGAAGTGTCTTGTAAATTTGTTGCAGTCTCTGCACGCCATCAGGATGTTTGAAAATGACAGATTTACAATGCTGAAGAACGCTCAATCAAAATCCAATATCAAGACAAAGAACAACAAAAAGACCTGGAAAATAGGCTTCTGATCTCCCTCTGAGGACCCAAATGAGAATGTTGAAGGTAATTTCCTTGGGGACAACCTTTGAAGCGCTTCCATGGTGCTGGATAATAACTACAATAAACATATGAACAGACGTATTAACAAAAATCAATATATTTTTGTCAAAAACAAGTTACAACTCTTCTAATCAAGATGAAAAGTCAAAATTACAGTATTGTGACGATTCTCAAGCCTAATCCAAGCAACCATAGCTCCAAAATATCTAGAGACTAATGCTAAAAAATTATCTTGTTTGACACAGGACAGCACTGATATACCTCATCTAAATCTGCTGATGCATTGCAAGGTGGAAGCTCTAAGGCCTCTCGTAAACTGAACACCCGTTTTCGGAGCTCAGCAACCACAAGAAGTCCTCCAACCCAACCATAACCACCAACTCTTTCACTGTCCAAGTTCTGTAGTTGGGACATGTTCATGCTTAGCCTGGTCTGCAGTGGCAATTCCCGAGGCGCTATTGCCTGCAAGAAATAGAAACTATTGTAGCAGAAAGGAAGAAAGAAGCATATAGTTCCATTGTGCAAACAATGCCTTGGATTGCAAAATGCAAAAGGAATAGCACAGCATACAAGCCTGGAGCAACAGATAACTACCTCCAAGGCTCTTCCTAGAATAGCATAGTATATGAGCAACAGATAACCGGGGCTCTTTATCCTCCAAATAGTGGTAAAATACTAAGAGATCTAAAGTTGTGCAGCTGCCCATGATGGACATGTTTAACTTCATTTTAACAGATTGCAAAGAAGCAGGGATCAAACCTATATCCAGCAGATCTGCGGAGATCCTTCTAAAAATAAGGGAAAATATTGGAGTACAGGTAATGGGGAAACCGTATCCAAGAATGTCTACGACATAAAGACAGGCAGAGTGCTGGTTGATGCAGACCTCTCAAGCAACAGTGAGAACTTGGGTACCTAATAAGCATGGAGATACCGTTGAATCTCCAACTTCGCCAGCTCAAAATCCAAAGAAAAACACAGGTAGGCAAGAGTTCAAATCTTGAGGAGGGGATACTGAGCATAGAACTCTTCGATGGTGTGGGCAGAGTGCCACGCACCATAAAATTCAGGTAGATGATTTGAGCTAAAATAAATAAGAACAGGGATTAGGGTAAATTTTATCCTTAAACAAAATTTGCTAGGACTGAGCAGAATCAAGGCAACCCAGACTTAAATTTCAATGTACACAGTTCATGATGCATAGAAACAAGTACCCACAGATCGACAAAGGCAGTTACAGAAATCTGAATGGAAACAGGGCATGATGGGTATCAGTCATAGAAACCATAAACCTGAATTGAACTAGGGCCTGTGTCAAAACCCCATTTCAGAACCACTCAAATGGCATTGTATATGGATTGAAAATTCGAGTTACCTGTAGAGCATCGGTGCCCAGGCGTTCTTTCAGCCTTTTTTCGCTCTCAGCGATGCTCACCTCCAAAGCCATCCTCGTACGGACTGATTTTTCCATTGCCTGCTCACCAAACTAAATTTAAATTCTATACCGAACATTAAATACCACAAGCATTTCCTCTCTGATAAAAACAGCAGATGACACAGACCTACCTTGTCGTAGACTCGATCCAATGCAGCAGATATTGTTCTGCGAAGTTCCTCGAGCCTTTTCTTCTGATCTTCTCCAATCTCCTGTCAAACTAAAGAACACGGAGAGGACCGGAGAAGATGTATATACAAATGAAAATATATGTATATATACGATGACCTGCCAAATCGCTAGAAAGTCTGCATGCTGGTCATCAACAGTGAGTGCATTTACGCTAGAGAGCTTTGGATGGGATTCACTATTCCCTGCCTCACACTTAACACAACCAACTTCTCCATGTCATATGGAGAAAATTCTTTCTAAACACATCTGAGAATGAGAATTGTGCTACCTTGTAATGGTGGTGATTGTTGGGATGGTATTTGGGGTTTTTCATGCATACGAAACAGACATGCTCCACCGATCAGGCAGAGTCAATGAAAACGACCCATATCAACTGTAATTGAGGCTGGAATTCAGGCTGGAAAACCGTCAGAGAAATTGGAAATTGGATTCCGCTGAACCACGATTAGAAAAGTGTTTAAAGTCCCTCGGATTGAGCATAAAATAGCGTCAATTATTTCGGTTTCACCGTTGGCTTTTGCCTGCCGAGGAGCGTAGGATTTTGAACATACGGAATTTTTTTATGGTTTTTTGAAATTGAAAGAATGGAACGTTGAAAAGTTACAAAAATGTCTCCGTTGAAGTAATGGATCAGATCCTTCGATATTTTGGGCAAGTTTTTCGATGTTTTTGTTTGTACAATATCCAAATGTTACTCCATTATTTTTCTCCATTAAACATTTTTCTTTTTCTTTATTAAGTTTTTCTAGTGGTAATGGATGGTGTGTCTACTTGAAATGACATTTTAAAAATATTTACATAAATCAATTTCAGAAAATATCATAACAATCTTTTTCAATTTGTTAATGCTTAACACATTAAATTGAAATACATAATACATTTTTTAAAATTTAAATATGAATAAATATATTTTTCTCCATTAAACATTTTTCTTTATTAAGCTTTTCTTGTCTTTCGTAATGGATGGTGTGTCCACTTTAAATAACATTTTAAAAATATTTACACAAATCAATTCCAGAAAATATCATAACAACCTTTCAATTTGTTAATGCATAACACATTAAATTGAAATACATAACACATTTTTTTTAATTTAAATATGGATAAATATWTTTTTCTCCATTAAACATTTTTCTTTATTAAGCTTTTYTMGTCTTTGACAATGGATGGTGTGTCCACTYRAAATGACATTTTAAAAATATTTACACAAATCAATTCCAAAAAATATCATAACAACTTTTCAATTTGTTAATGCATAAYACATTAAATTGAAATACATAACACAWTTTTTTAAATTTAAATATGGATAAATAACAATGGTGTCTTGTATTAAGTATTTGAATTTTACAACTTAAATTTTAAAATTTTTATATTTAATTTTTTTTTAATATTATGTAAATGCTAATGTTAAGGTTGATATAAAATAAATTATTAAAAATTATATATATAAATATAATAATCATCAAATTGCCAAATTTCACTACTTAGCGATTTGACTGGTAAAATCTATGAAAGTATACATACTCTACCCTTTTTGGATTTGAACTTGTGACTTATTAGGAAGAAATACATGTTCTTAATCATTAGGCCCACTCAAGATATATATATATATATATATATATATATAACAATCGAATCAATATTTTTAATATATAATATAACAATCGAATCAATACTTTTAACATGTCTTAGTAAGTATGAGCATTGTTCTTTTAAAAAATATGGAAAAAATGTAGACTTAAGTTTTTCGATGGATTTATAGCTCAAGATTGTTGTGTTAAAACAAATTTGTAGTAGACATGATGATTCTTAAAACATTTTGAACGCCATAAATTTTTATATATTTTTGGACAAGGTTTTCAAATGTATATGTTGCTTAATGTTTAGCTATTAAACTATATTGTTTGTATGCTTTATATTGTTTGTATGTTTTAATGGTGTACAATTTTTTTTCAAATGGAAAATCTCTACTCTTCTTATGGATTAAAGGGAACTCTTCTTATGGATTAAAGGGAGCATAGATTATTTTTTATAGGGTGCCAAATTTTAATGGTGTAAAAGTGTATTTTTTTCAAATGGAAAATCCCTATTAAAAAGAGTAGAGATTTTTTCTTACAGGGTGGCAAATGGTGTTTGGTATTTTTTCTTTTTTAAGTTTATATATATATATATATAAGTTCAAATTCATATTGTAATACTTATTATTAATAATTTTAATTTTTATGATTTACACGGTTGAAGAAATCAAAATATTGGAGTGCATGAGAAGAGAAGCGTGAAGTAAAAGCAGTTGCATTGTTCCTTCAAGTTTCAATGTGCATAAGGTTTCTATTTCAATTCTCAACCTCAACATCTAGACACATAATCAACTTGAAAGAAACCTCACACACACACACACATATATATATATAACTCTTGTCAATTGGGTTTAGCTCGAGTGGTTGGGAAGAATGTTGTTATCCTCCCCATCTAGGTTCAACTCCCACAAGCAACATGTTTATGGCTTCGAGCCCTGTTCTCGATCGACCTTGTGGCGTGAAGATTCTAGGGTCATTGAAGTTGTATATTGTTGTTATGGCTTCGAGCCCTGTTCTCTTATGCCTTATATATACTCTGAGAGAGATTTTCTATTTGAAAGTTTATTTATGTTTGTTAAAAAAAATGAAAAATTTTAATCATTATAATTATTTTTTGTTTGATGGACAAAAATGAATGTCAAATTCTAACAATTATTTCAATGCTTTGTTTTTTGGCCTTACATGTTATTAATGTAATTTTTCTCACTTGTGTCTTTTTGAGTAATTTCATCCAAAAACATCACCATGGCAATTATGATCGTCATTCCCATCCTCATGTGATATCAATCATGATGGATTGAGCCTAATCAAACCAAAAATTGACCAAAATATCATAGTGCATTGTTTTCCTCACTTCATGTGTGCGCAATGCATAAAAAAAATCATTAAAATATGTATTATCATCCTAAAGTAAAAAAAGCATTATTTC
Source organism: Picea glauca (assembly GCA_000966675.3). Taxonomy (NCBI): domain Eukaryota; kingdom Viridiplantae; phylum Streptophyta; class Pinopsida; order Pinales; family Pinaceae; genus Picea; species Picea glauca. The sequence goes on along the minus strand of JZKD02S2001781.1, from coordinate 21,084 downwards.
GTCAACTCATTAATGTTATTAAGCCTTCCAAAATGATGTAGTGGGCATGTGAGGACCTTGTCAAACCCTTATTTCCATCAATAGAGTTTGATTTAGCTATCTCATTAATGCATTGGGATAGTTCTCATTGAAGCTAAATCCAAAAGAAGGGTCACCATTCACCCATAAGTAAATCCATTCAAGTGACACCATTCATCCACATTCCATAGTAATGTTATGCTATCAGAGTTATTCCAAAGAGATTTAGCACACTAGTTGGTGTCCCTCTACCATTGAGAGTTCCATCACTTTCTCTACAAAGATTGGAGTGGAGCACATAAGGAAGTAAAGGACCCATCCCAAACAGTGGCTTTGGATCCCACCTAGCTACATCAAGTCACTTTCATGGTGTTGTAAGTTGGTGACATCCCATTGTATTAATAAAATCACTTATTCATTTGCATGCTTTTGTTTGTTTTCTTACTTTCGTATTCATGGCTTTGGTAATTTCATTTCATGAGTTATATTTTGAATAGGATTGTTAATTATGAGTCTTTTATTTGTGTTATTTCCATTATTGTCTATTTCTTAGTTTACAAAACCACTAAGTAAAGGTTTATGCACACTCTTGTAACAAAAATCCATCAACAAATTGGTGACTCCACTAGGGGAGTTGATTCAAAGTCTCCTTCCTTAGTTGTGTGTGTGCTTCCTAAGTTT